>APFE030526323.1:75033-118632 GCA_000404065.3 Pinus taeda
TTTGCAAATCTATCCAAGTGATCAAGTTGCCGCTCAACAACATTGTCAGTTTTGGATGATTCAAGAAAAAATACATCTCTAGATACAACACACTTTTTATTTACTTCATCATAGAGATGGTATGCTTTGGAGGTGTTTGAATACCCCATGAATATACATTTACAACTTCTAGCACCAAGTTTGTTTCTATGCACCTTTTGTATCAAGGCATAATAGGTGGAACCGAAGGCCCTGAGATGTTTTATCGAAGGAACATGTCCATACCACATTTCATATGGAATCTTGTTTCTAATAGCATTATATGAACATCTATTCTTTATATATGTAGCACATAGAACAACATCAGCCCAAAACATTATCTTTACATTTTTTAAGAAGAGCATGGATAGTACCATATTTAAGATTGTCCTATTCATTCATTCAGCTACCCCGTTCTGTTGGGGATTATAAGGTACAGTTGTTTGTTGTTTGATCCCATGTTGGCAAAGATAGTTTTCAAATTCATATGATGTGTATTCTTTTCCATTATCAGGGCGATAGACCCAATATGAAATTGTGCATCATTTCGAATCCATTTATGAAAGTTCTTGAATGTTTGAAAAGCATCAGATTTGTTTTTCAATAAATAAACCCAGTACATTCTGGTGTAGTCATCAATAAATGTCAGCATATATTTGTTTCCATTTGCAGAAGGAACAAGCATTGGACCACATAAATCTAAATGAATGAGTTCAAGTTCTCTATGTGCTCTTGAATGTGAATCATGAAAAGACTATTTGCCATGCTTTCCTAGAATATAAACATCACATTTTTTAAATTTCCTAGGAATTGTAGGCAAACAAGCAACACCTTTTTTCGTCAACAAGTGGAGGCTGTCATAGTTCAAATGTCCAAGTCTAGCATGCCATAATAAACTTGATGGAGTGTACCTTCTTCATGATGAGAATTGTATGAGAAATTTTGTGCACAAGTAGAGGTACCTTGCAGCTTGAGAAGCCTTTCTTCTTCTATTCCCTTCATGACAAGTGAGTGGTTAGATGCTTTTCTTACCTCAAACTTGCCATCAAACATATAAATGGAGTGACCTTGCTGGCAGATGTGAACCAAGGACAACAAGTTTCTCTTGAGCTGCGGGAGATATAGAACATGATGCAGTAGAAAGTCTAGAAGACCAGGTAGTTTAAGCCTGATTGTGCCAAGCCCCGATGGCTTGATTTTTGTCTGGTCTGTAAAGTATACTGCTCCATCAACATTGTTAGTAAATTCTTCAAAAAAATATTTTCTATGAGTCATGTGGCAAGTTGCTCCTGAATCAAGCAACCAATCATTTTCCAAGAAGCAAGTGAATCATTA
The DNA here is from genome assembly GCA_000404065.3 of Pinus taeda. Lineage (NCBI taxonomy): Eukaryota > Viridiplantae > Streptophyta > Pinopsida > Pinales > Pinaceae > Pinus > Pinus taeda. The sequence goes on from APFE030526323.1 coordinate 76,387, forward strand.
AATAAATCTTCATTTACTCAAATATTACATTGTGCCACAACATAGTGAACGGATTCAAGTGCTTTACCTTTGTCTATATCATCAGTTTTACATTTTTGTTGGTTTCTTTGCTGCTCAATTTTGTCCCAAGGTAACTTGCATGTAGAGGCATCATGTGATCGATTTCTTTTGCAACGTATGCAGTGCAAATATGCCTTATCTCCTTGAGAGAGTTTGCCCCCCCTGCCTCTGAAATATCTTCCTCTTCCTCTTCGACCACCTCTTCCTCTTGAAGAATCTTGAGCAGGATGATTTTCTTTATGAGCAAGGCACACAACCTCTTCAAAAGGTTCAGGGGTTGTCTTCTTTCCAAAAGCTTTCTCTCTTTCAGCAAACTTTTTCACAAGAAAGTCAAAGGTGATATCTTTGAGATTTCCATTTGCTTGCAATGACTCAAGATAATTGGAGTATGTAGGATAAAGTTCCTTGAGAAAAGTGATAAGAGGAATATCCAATTCAACCTTACTGGATTTGATATCATGCATTATAAACTTTACTTCAAATGCAAGAGCAAGAGTATCATTATTTTGCAGTTCAAGAGTGAAGAGTTTAATCATGAGTTGAACAACTTCAAGTGTAGAATGTGAGTTATAAAGTTCTTTCATCTTTTGTAAGGCTTCAAAAGCAGTTGAAAATACAAAAATATGGTGACTCATCTCTTCATTTACAGATAGTGCGATTAATTCATAAGATTTGAGTTCTTATTTTCACAAATGACGAGATCTTTCTCTGAGGTAGGTTGTTCTGGCTTTTTGTCTCCATCTCCATCACACACTCCTTTCCACAATTCATTGAAAATGAGCATGTGTTTTATCATCCGGGACCACTCAGGATAGTTCTCTTTGCCAGTGAGAACTATTCCCACGATGGATATGATTGAATGCATACTGTAACAAAAAAACTTCTTCTGAAATACTTTTACTCTTAATGGGAAAAAAATAAGACAGGACAACAAATTCAAATGTCAATTGGCATTCATCTGGACAACATTAAAGTATAGAATATATATGGGTGAGACAACCGAAATATATGGTGAGTGACTGTGTCTATATATATGGCAGCTTAAATATACCATAAATATATCAAAAATTGTACAACGCTGGACACAAACTTTACAACGCATATAGCAAAGGTATATACCAACAATGTTCCAACAGCGAGCGAATTCACACAACACTCCCTCACACTTCCGGCATCAGAATTAAAACTCAATTTTAAAAACTCTTACACTCAGGTATCAACGCATATGCCAACACCAATCTACAGCACCAATTTTCTTCCATGGATATACCAACTCAATAACTGGAGCAACGTTCAACCAATGGACTAGCGTAGAGCACATAGCAACCCTTCAAAAAAATTTGACACCAGCGTTAATACACAGCTAATTCACGCATCAATACACAACAACCCTTCAAAAAAAATTTGATACCAGCGTTAATACACAGCTGATTCATGCATTAATACATAACTGATTCACACGTTGATACCAACGTTGATACTAGTGTTAATAGAAATGTTAATACACCGCTGATTCATGCACGCAGATCCTAGCCAAGGAACATGATTCATGCATGGTTTTTCAACCTTCTAGTTTTATTCAATGGATGGTTCTGCGTTAGACAGTGGCAATGAATACAAAGTTGTAGCAAATATGGAGGGGACAAAGAGTGTAATAGATAGTGGACAGAGAGAAGTAGGCAGAGGACAAAGAGTAGTAGGGAGAAGGGAGTTACAACTATTTTGGGAGTTGGCTCTGATACCATGTCAGGCCAGGCAGTAACTCCTCAAAGAAAAATTGATTCGTATGTTTATTCCTTCAGGTTGGTATTCATTATATACATGAGGGAGACGTTGTTCACTTCATCTCCCGATGACTATTCATATTACCTATTTATTTATTTACATTATATTCACCCAATTCTGATGATCAAGTGTCAATATGTTGATCATCTACAATCGCTATCCCTCCAGCTCCTTGAGACCCGGTGTTTGTCATATGGGTGCAGGGTTAAGGATATGTGAATTACATAGATTAATTAAGAGAAGCTAATGGTGTTGGTTGCCTCCTCTCAAACCCTAAACCTACCAAAAACTATCTCTTTGTATTTCAGTTGTGAGGTGCGACTCTTTGAGAAAAGTTAGGTGAGGGTCCATTGTCTTGTAGCTACCTTGTCCATTTACAAAAGTATCAAAAATTTACACACCGCGTTGTTTCGTGGTTATTCAAAAGGGTTACTTCATCATTTCCTGGAAAACTATGTTCATAAAGAATACCAGTTCCTCGTAACACGAAGGATAACAACCCCTGACCATCAAGCTTCTAGTTCTTGGTGTGTGGCCATCCAACACTAAGCAGGCCTTCCATTTTGATTTTCATAGGTACGAATTTCGCTGTACTAATTTAAATTATGAACTCGACATTTTCTTTATCTTTTTTCCTGAGGATATGGAAATTTAATTTAATAATTCAGGCTTCCATTTAGATTTGGAAGACGCATACAGAACCAGACTCTTCTACCCACTCGAGTTCTCCTAATGAAGTCGCACTTAGCCATGAATTCTGCAAATCAAAAAATTGTATGGGATATTTTCTTACGGCCAGTCTCCCATAAGGTTATATAGTTGTGGTTTTCAAGTGTGCGTTGATTCCCAAGTTTTCTCTAGATAGGAGGTGCTTGATTTCCAGGTTGGTTGAGTACTTCCCCTGGATATTCTCATGATGTTTGCTATTTGTTTATGGGTCCTTTCTAAACATACTTACTCTGGTTGAATGTTGTCCCTTCCATGCTTGAGATTGTCATTATGAGGAGTCCAAGGTATCATGTAGTTTCTCGGCGTCATGGCTAACCCCAGGTGATGGAGATGAATTTTCCACTTCCTGTCTATTTACATTTTTTTCAGGGAAGGGTTTACTCTTACCCTTCTTATGACATCAAGCTTCCACTTTTCATTTAGTCATAGGAACTCTCACTAGTGGAGAAAGTCGCAACATTGACCTTCACTTGATAATTTCAGAATGTATCCCCACTTGAAACAATGGCTTAATTCGGATGAAGTACCTTTCAATCTTGTGCAAACAATGGTACTGGTTCCAAGCTTGTTTAGTTTAGCACATCAGTTGCTATGACCATTTCCCTGACTGGGTAAGTTTTCCTGTCATTTGGCTTGTATCTAATTTCGTAGTCTTAATGTCAATTACTACTCAAAATGTCGTGCGAGAGAGATTTTCCCTAACATCAAGTTTTGGTGTAGCCTCTGGTAACCCTGGTTATGGACTTGGTCGTTCCAATCATGAAACTTTTTGCAAGTGAACAATTATCCCATTTCATACCAAATTATTCTTTTTTAGTTTTACGAATTGGCTAGTAATGTCCTTATTGCCTTGTACTCATTATTGCTTTTAATCCACCATGCATAAATGATCGAATTCAAATGTTATTCAGGTATTTTATTCAACTTGTACCACTGTCAAATTTTCTTGATGTTTAAATTTGAAATCACTTCCAGAATTTCTTCATCTAAGTAGTTTGCTTCCTATCTTTGAATTTCCCCATAGGTATGTTCACGCCCCTCTTTGTAGTTTTACCCTCAAATCTATATTCACATTTACAGAATTGAATGAGAATTATTCCTTCTAGGTGGGTAATTCCCGATGCTTCTTTCAAAGGAGATTCCTTGCGCTTATCTAGTTGGAAATAATTAATTCCTACTTGTCTATGGTTGTAATTCTCCATTTGAGGAGTTTGTTCCTATATTATAGGAATTTAGTTTCTCCTAGTTTAGTGTGTGGTTGAGAGAAACTCTCAACCACACTAGTGTACGTCCAAGATAGAATTCCTATATTGAGACTATTGGTTGTATAAATATGTGTGTAATTTCCTCTTTCATTAATTAATAGAGAATATATTGATTATGCTAATTTTATCTTGGTATCAGAGCCTGTGAGGGCCTGTCCCCTCCTGGGCTTGGGGAAAATACAGAGAAAGTATAATTTGTTTTAGTTTGTCCATCGACAATTTTGTTTTAGTTTTGTTTGCAGTTCTAGATATCTGTTAAACGAGGCCGAGAGCGAGCACAGGTTTTTTACGCAGAGGCGCTCCGATTCTTAGAAACTTTCTGTTACTAGACGAAACCCTCTGTGGCTTTCTGGATTCGATTGGATTTTTTGGTTGTTCCGGCGGGTCTTTGGACGTATGAGGTTTAGATTTTCACGCTGGAGGGAAAGATCTCAGGAAGAGACTGTTTTTTCGCCGTAAATGAGACTTTATTACCGCAGAAGTGGCGATTTTGGGGTCATTTGTTCCAGTTGAGAGCGTTGACTGTGGCAGCCGAGGAGCAAGCTGCTTGCTGAGCGGTTGCGCAGAGGCGGCTGTTAAGTGACAGTCGACCTGTGTTGCGTGCTAGTAGTGATTCTGGATCTGATCTGAGGGAGCAAGATACCGAGACCGCGGTCCTGTTCAGGCGCCCAGCCACGTTCTCGACTCTGGCGCCTGGTGCTCGACCCAGAGCTCTTGGAGACGATCAAGGCGGACCTCGATTCGTTCAGGCAGGGTAAAGAGTTTTACCACCGAGTCAATCGCGCGTGGAATTGCGGATATCTTCTCCACGGCATGCCCGGGACAGGCAAATCGAGCTTGATCGCTACCATGGCGAATTACCTCCACTACGATATGTATGACCTGGCTTCTAGAGCTCGGAATGAGAGCTAGAGCGTGGTGGATCATTTGGTTCGGATTTTCTGGTCATATATATCATTGGATTTCCACTGTAAATAGTTGTAATTCTTGGGTGCTGATTTGCTGTTGAAGGTTCAACACAGAAAACAAAATATCTTTCAAGCCTTTGATGTTGAACATAAATCAAAGATCGAGCTCCTCTCCTAAATGAATGGATGCCTAACTAACTCTAAGGGTCTTTAAGCTTTGAAATGAAAGTTTTGCATTCATAGAATTTATATAACAGGAGATTGAGGTTTTTGTTTTAGACAATATTGGGTGTTTTTTTTGCTTACAAATTCCCCGGGTCACGAGATCGAATCGGTCCATGATCTTCTGCAGAAGTACTGCGCTTGGTCTCCACGCATGTGTTAGCCACACCAGCTGTGGATATTCCCCAACTTTGCCCGCGGCTTCCAGGATGGGGATGGGGAATCGGATTCGAGGCAGCGACTGCAGAAGGCGATGGTATTAGAATGAGAAATTCGCTGGATTAAATTACAATGATGAGCAAAAGAGAATGAGAAATTCGCTGGATGCGACTTTCATGCAGGAATTGCCACGACAACTTTCTCATAAGGACAAAGCAGGATTGTTTTGGGATCATGTGATGGGAGTGACAAGGAAGGCATTTATGAAACACCGAGAGAGGAGGCCGAAGTGGACAGATCCAGGAAATGGGAAAACAGAGGAGGGACTTGATATTCAAGCGATGGAGGCTGGAAGGATGAAATTATCGATGACTCGCTTAATGATGATAGAGGCAAAGAAGCATTTAGTTCTGACGATGAACCAGTTGATGAAGGTATCCGAAATCGATTAGAGGAAGTAGCTGCCATAGAGGATGCATTATTGCTGAAAAGCAGTGATAGATCATCACCTCTGAGAAGTGGTTGGGCTCCTTGGTTTGATAATGTTTAGAGGAGAGCTTATAAAGGTGATTTCATAAAGCGAGATAGGATGGCGAGATCTACTCTAGACATGCTGAATCCTATGAACAATCCATTACTACAGGATCCAGATGCTATTGGAGTGGCAGGGCTGACCAAGAATGATAAAGCTATACAGAAGGCGATGGTAGCGGAGGGGGCGATCAGCGAGGAAGAGGATCAATACTTGCAGCACAACCATCATCTTCACGAGGCGGTGGGGCGCTACCACTCGATGAGGGTGACGGGCAACCAATGCCGCTCCATGGTGGTTAAGTGCGTCGGGGCGCCGGTAAGCACCGCGTTGTCCATGGTGCGCCGCTTCGATTGCCCGCAGAGGTACAAGTGTCCCACTATACATTTCAGAAGCATCTCCCGCTAAAATAAGAGGAGCTTTGGTGAGCACCAATGGTGTGGACCGATGGAGACTGTGTATGGAGGTTTGTGCCTTGATGTGATTATGTTTCTATATTGGGTAAAATGAAACTAAAAGTTTCAACATATCTCCTTTGATGAAATAAATTGTCTTCGTAAGTTATTCTGCTTCATGTTGAGGAACGGTCAACTTAGCATGTAAATGCATTTATGTAAAATCTGGTTAAAAGAATTAGATTGTTGTGACATTTAGCCTGGCAAACTAGTGTCACCCGTGTAAATCTATGTTGGAATTTGCCATTCCAACAATAGACAAATCTATTTGCAGGAATGATTTATTACCAGATATGAGAAGACATGACAGTTACGTCAAAGATTGGAGGATGATCGAGATAAAGTTGCAGGTTGTTAGCAAGCATGAGGCAGTATGCTTGAAAATTGTTCTTGAAGGGAAAATTGTGTTCTGTTCGTGGGGCTGTGAGTGCCTATGTTCTAGTTTCTTTATCAGTGGACCTCTCACAGATGAGGTAAAGGAGCAACGACAATGTTTATAGTGGACAGCAAAGTAGATTTGTTTGAGCTAGTGTGGTTTGTGGAATAGACTCCCTAGCATGTTGTAATAGTCATTGTATGTACCCAGAAACTCCAAATGTTCAAGTATAGAATGTAAGCCTTGTAAAGGCATTTGAAAGTTCGTGTTGATCTCAAAACCAATTTGTAATGGTTTTTGGTCAGCCTGAAACCATCTTTTGTCACTGTAATGTGATGGTTAGTGGTGAGCCAGAAACCGTCTATAGAGCCTTAGTGGCTACAGGAGTTGCCCGGTGGTGGCACGTGGAGATTTCTACTCGGTGGCAAATTGCGGTTCCGTGATCGGACCTGCCCGGTGGTGGCGAATCAGAGCTCTGTGATCTGCTCGGTGGAAGCAGATCGGTGTTTTGCCCGGTGGTGGCATATTGAAGTTGGCGGATTTGCCCAGTGGTGGTAAATCAGACTTGCCCGGTGGTGGAAGATTGCCTGTGTGGCTGTGTGTACACAGGAGCTTTGTGCTCGTGGGAGCAGGTGGACTGCAGTAACACCTGGCTCGGACTGAGATGATTTTTTCTGAGTAGAAGGGGATTGGCGCGTTTTTTCGCGCTGACAGCAACGCCAGGAAGGCCAACTGGTGCGTCTATTAGGCCATTAATCGTGCTAATGGGCGTAGGTTTTACGTTCAATATCGCACCAATTCACCTTCAAAGGGATCCGCGGGATCAGAGAAGTTGTGGATCTGTCCGAGGGCGACTGATTGTGTTTTTGGAGGTTCTGTACATGCAATTCGCCTGATGGTGGTGGATTTGACTATCATGACAAGTAGTCATTAAGGGGGGGAGTTGGAAATAATTAATTCCTACTTGTCTATGGTTGTAATTCTCCATTTGAGGAGTTTGTTCCTATATAATAGGAATTTAGTTTCTCCTAGTTTAGTGTGTGGTTGAGAGAATCTCTCAACCACACCAGTGTACGTCCAAGATAGAATTCCTATCTTGAGACTATTGGTTGTATAAATATGTATGTAATTTCCTCTTTCATTAATTAATAGAGAATATATTGATTGTGCTAATTTTATCTTATCTGGTACAAAATTGTTGTGGAAATTGAATTTCTCAAATTCTAGAGTTTCTACCTCACGTGCTTTACTAGTTTCCCCTTTGATATAAATAATTATAACTCATAGATGCGGTATTGTTACTTTCATTGACTTTATTTTGGGGTTTATTTTCTATTATGGGATTATCGCCCAATGTGAGTCAACTGTAAACAGTTAATTATCTTTTGATGTGGATGATGAAGGATTTTTATTTGCCGTATTTATTTTAAGCATATACTCTAACTTCAAAAATCAACAGTAGTCTTATTGAATTTAGATATGCTCGTGTGAAAAGATTTTGGTCTCGTGTGCGTGCAATGTGTTTGTTAATTATCGCAATATCAAAGTCCTCTATCTCGACAACCTAATGGCTTCTGGTGCATAGATTTGTTTGGCTACCTGTTAGCAATTTAATGTTTTCATTGCAATTATAGGCTTATATTTAATGATCTAAAATCTTTGATAACCAATTTTTTTATCTTTGGCATAGTGCTTGAAGGAGCTCTTTCTACCATTTTAATATTCCTAGAGTAACTGCAATGAGGCAGGGTTTTTGCTTTAAGGTGGATAATTTGTCCTTTCAGCGTTTTTTATATTCTGCTTCTTTCTACTAGCCTATTGGTTTCCCTTCCAAATTAGGCTACATCCCTTTCTCAATTCTTATTCAGTTTCAAACTTGGCTACAACTGCTAACTAAAAAGTCTCTTTTATGAATTATATGAATATCTCTAATGAACTTTGTCTTTATATCGGAGATTCGAAATTACCCCAATTTCAACGAATACTAGTAAGGTCTTCATATGCCTACTAGTTGAATTGTTCAATACTACCTTATAATCCTTAATACCCTCACCACATGATCCCTTAGATCATCATTAAATTAATTCTCCTTATTTAATTTTACTCTTAGTCTGAAGATCACCCTAGTAGCTCTACTCTAATAATATTTATGATAAGGACCATTTATCTAAAGTTGTATGATTTAATGGATTTTCAGGCTCTACTTTAGTTGATTATATCATAACCTCCTGATTTTCGTCAAACTAAAAGTCCTCATCATTTGTAATTAATTTAGAACTAACTTTATCCCTATGGAAACAATTACTTTTTGCATGCACACAAAATAAGTCAACATTCTAGTATATACAATTTTGTTGTTACTCCCCACAATTAATATACTTAATACACAATACAAAACTAATTCAACACACAACATTAAATACTTTAGCACAAAGCATCAAATGCATAACAAGTTTGAATAAAATCAAAGAGCATAAAATAAAATTTAATAAAACCATCAATGAAGTACTTGGAAGTTTACACCTACTCACCACCAACCTAGAAATGTTTTCCTCAGTTCACCCCCGAGCTGAGAACTCCTTGCTAATAATCAATTCCTCATTCATCCCCTTCTCAATTATTAAATACTTGTCTTGCATGATAAGGTTTATTTTTAGCGGTGTCCCCCTTTCGTGGATATTATTATCCCCTTCCCTACAATTTTCCCATAAAATCTTGGCTTTCTCTCCCGTGATGCTTTTATGTTTTTTTCCAAGCTTAGCATGCATCTCCAGCTAAGAAAAACAAATATTTATCTCTCATTGATTAAATTTACCTAGAATTTTATCTAGAATTCCTATAATGAAAGAGTTATCCATTCTCATTCACCCATGGGATTTTATTTGGTAGGAGTCTCATTCGTAGGTGTTCTTGATTCCAAGTACATAGGTTCCACTTATTATTTATTATTTATTATTCATTTACACAATAGTTTTCATGGCTTTTATATCATGCCACTCAATACAATGCATTCTTACCAAATGATATTCTAGCAATGGAGGGATATTACTCTAGACTTAGATCATTAGTCAAAACACAAGAATATTTAATATGCTAAACCAATTGCAATTGGACCAAAGAAATAAAAATGAGAAGATCCAAACACCTTCACCACCACTTTTTGAAGCCAAACACACTTTTCTCAAATATCTTCAAACTTTCCCCATAATAGAGAATTTAAATCCAATGACTCACAAAAAGGAAGAGATTGATTTTTCTATAGGAGCTTCAAGAATTGAAATTGAATTTTATAAACTACTTTTGGATCTACTTTGTCTCCCTCTATGACTCTCTAGAGATACTACAACCACCAACATGACATCCTTATAACATATGGAGGATGACAAAAGTCTCAAAACTGAGTTTCTTTTCATCCCACATTCAATGCTCTCGCTAATTATAACTAGCACAATCATATAAATTAAATGCATGATAAAGTTAAATAGACATCAATTTATTATAAGCATTAAAACCCTTACTTCTTAAAAATACATACATAGATAGATAGATAAACAGATAAATAATCATGAATATTTACCTTCATTTTATGATGGAGATTCTCATGGAGATTCCTAATTTGTAAATAACTACGACCAAAAAAACATTAAAATATCTCTTGATTTTAAATTTTATATATATATATATATATATGAAAATTTTGTAATCATGAAGATTTACCTTCATTTTATGATGGAGATTCATAATTTATAAATAACTATCACAATCTCAAGTAAGAAATTATTAATTATTAATTTAATATTGTTGATCATTAGGAAGAAAGAATGATGTTTATGATGAACTACAATAGCTAGTTAGAAAGGTTGGAAAAAATAATTTAATGATATTTAGTTATTAATTTAATATTAATTATTAATTTAATGTTGTTGATCATCATGGAGATAGAATGGTGTTTATGATGAACCACATTAGTTAGTTAGAAAGGTGGGAAAAAGTAAATTAATGAGATGAATCCAGAAGACATAAATCAAAGTTTTCTTAGTCACATAAGTTAAAAAATAAATTAATTAATTAATTAATTACTCATGATCAAAGATTGTATCCAAATAAAAGAGATGTTCATCCTTTTAAACCACATACATTTTTTATTGTTAGAATTGTAGTAATTTTTATTTAAAAATGATTAAAAAATGAAATATAACGTACTAGTGCAACCGTATAAATTAAATAGTTGGTAAAAAGCATCAAAACACTTACTTTATCATATATGTGTCAAGTTGCCAAATTAAAAAAATCATAGAAAAATAACTTACTTATAACTTTATTATTATTATTATTATTATTATTATTATTTATGATAAAAAATAAATATATAAGTTCAACATATATTTTAAAAGCATATAACAAGATTATTAACCATAAAGATTCACCTCCACTTTATCTTGGAATTGTTAATTTGAAAATAGGTTTTGTTACAATACCACGAGCAGTACCACATGTCCAGAAAACCATAACTCATTCCCATACGACCTTTTTTTCTAAATTAATGAATTCAATTAAACTAGAAAAAATGACATACTACTTTTGAAATAAATTTGAACGTTATATAGAAGTTAAATCTCTACTATCCACACAATAATTATTAATAATTAAATTAAAATTATGCAAGCCCTATTCCAAAATAGACATGTTAATAAATATTTAGGATCACATAAGATCCATAAGATATGGATCATAGAACCCTCAATTCATTTATAAATATATTGTTTAATATATATAATTTATTTGAAAGCTTTAACCCTTACATGTAAACAAATACTTAAAAATAGAATAATATAGGATACTTATATAATTAATATAATTATATTATTTTTCATTTTTTACCATTATAATCCAAACATTAGGAATCAATCTTCTCTTCTCGTTTACATTATTATTTTCATATCGACATCAAAATTTTCATCTTTTCTCTTCTTCTTTACACTATTATTTTCATGCTGAGATCATATCTTTTAACTTAGTCATGACCATTAGCCACACTAGCTAGCTCAAATTGAGTGGACCTAGCAATCTGAATGTGATCTTTTAACCAAAAGACTTATTTTTATTACAATAAGGATCACATAAGCCTAAATTTAGAAAATATATGATGTTGAAAACGGAATGTATGCTTAGGCATTTTTGTCTTAGAATACAAAACCGGAAATGAGGATTGATTTTTCATTTATTCCTTTCAATGTTACATTCTTATAAACCCCCATTTCATTAACCCTAAAACACAACATAATCTTAGATCCCTGTACCAAATTTACAAAATATCATGGAAAAAAAACCATGCATAAAATAATTGGTAGGTCCCCATAATTTTTTTTAGTGCACTGGTGTAGGGGCTACCCCCTCTTGCAAAGCCCTCAGCAAGAAGGTTGCCACCCCCGACTATGCCTAGCCAAACACCCTATGACGCCGAGCGCAGATAATAAGGCTTGAAGCTAGTCATACAAAAAATTGAATATTTACTTAACATAACTCAGAAAATTAGTATATAAATTTCAAAATACCAAAAAGTTTTAAATAAATTAAAAACATATATAAAATTTAATAAATTAAAATAATGTTATGGAAAATTTAATTAAAAATAAATATATTAAAAAATACTATAAAACTTTTTTATTTTTAAACTTCAATAGATTGTCCTGGATGGGGGTGACGAACCTAATGCATGAAGCATCACTTGGCTAATGTTTGTAAACAATTGGAATAAGGGTGGCGGGACGACGTCCCCACCCTCTTAAATCACCACACGTACGAGGGATAATTATAACATCCATGTGAAATAACTTAGTGTCTCGACTAGCGCACGAAGCAATGATTTAAAGCACATGATGAGTTATCAAAAATTCATTTGCGTTGGAGTTTCAATACTGTTTCATGTTCCCTATTGGTATTCTACTCGCCTATGAAGGAAGTGTCATCAGTTTTTCAGGGCATGCTGGCAACCCTGGATATTCTTCTGAGACTCTTGCCTCTGCAGGTTAGTATCCTTCATGAACCAATGGTGGTATCACATGTTTTCTTGCACATGCAGAGTGTGATTTTCGGAGGAGTCAAATAGTTTTTATTTCTGTGCCATTGGGAAATTGGAAGTTGTGGGTTATTAGTTTTTTAGAGGTTCATGGAGGCGATATGGGTGGTGGTGCCTCTAGGGGTGGTGGCGGCTCTATGTGATGCAGGGGAATACCCCAATATACCCATTGTATGCATATACAATACATATTCTCATTCACCCTAGGAATTACAATGATGCAAAATTGGTCCCAAACTTTCATAAGCTAAGGTTAAGGCCATTCATTTACTCCTCATGTCCTAACAATTTTTTAGACTTTTTGCAGTCTAATCCTTCCTTAATCTTCTATCGGAACTCTATACTCAACCTTTCATTAAACTCAACCCAATCCTTAATCTTGCACATATATAACCAACCCCACAGTATAAATATGGTTATTTGCCTATTCCTCAGTCTTCGCACATTACTCGATGCCTCCCTTTATCACAATCGTATTCTTTCTCCACCGTTAGAACATACCTTCAAAACTATTGACTGGCGATATGCTACTACCTTCCCATCGTTGATCTCATTCTTGTATCAACGGTTGTCACGATATCGCATCAAGCCATCCTGTGCCTCTGTTGCCTTTCGCATGTCATATGCGATTATAACCAGACTACAAATAACTTAAAGCTGCACCTATAACCTGTTTAGGTTTGATCTCCATAATTCTTTATCACGATCCTTCTCCACCATCGATCTTGTCCTCGATCTGATGGTTTACGTCTTTTCTTGATCACCAAGCTAGCCCGATGCTCTATGACCGTTGATCTACATCCGCTTGATTTGACAGTCCAAAACGATATTGGGTGGAACATTTACGCGAGGTTTAATGCCTTTCCCAAACTTGATGGGAATTATAAACCTTTAATCTATAGAAGTTAAGGTCTGTCCCTGCCGTTAAAGCCTGATCTCGTTACGACCCAATATCCATTGGATGACGAGGTCTTTAAATCCCATGGTCCATATTGATTCTTGTCTTCTCTTTCTACCAATACTTAGATTGAATCTCTGCCATTCATTTCTTAGCTCTATCTTATAACTTAATCATGGCCCCCTATTACAAACAAATCTTATCCGTTGATCTTCTAGATCCAATGGCTATTGTGCATCAACACTTCACTTCTTCACTATTCTCCAAACTTGGGCTTCTAGGCCAATTCTTTAATGTTTTCTATGGATTTGGGTTTCATCAGGGTTTTGTTCCTTTTGATGTTCTAATGCGCGACTCACTCCCGAGCTTAAAATCTGCGAGTTTTTAACACAACCACTCTAGAATCTTGACTGTGATCATTTGAACGGAACCAAACGATCCATTAGGATTCTTCATATCGTTCTTCTTTCTCTGTATCTCTCCTATGGTTCTGCTAAACTCCACCTGCGTATATATATGATACAGAATCTCTAATTCGCACACAAATTACAATTAACCTATTCCAACACATGCATAACTCAGAATTGAGTTGTTTGCATTAATAAACATGTATTTACTTAGAGAATTCCTTCTCAACCTGATCTTCTATATCAGTGGCCTTTCTTCTTCTCTTGCCCATAGGCTTACAGTCTGACTGACTGACTCACTAGCTATGCTCTAGCTATTGACTAACTACTGACTGACTCATTCTCTCCTTTTAGTCTTACCTTTATACAAAATGGTTATGTTGAACTAATTCTAGTTCAGATCCTTAATCTATTGAACTAACTCCTCAATATTCTCTAAGTCCAGTTTTAACTCCTACTTATCCCTAAGAGTCCTCTCTAGTTCCTCGAATCATGAGGCCAATAAGAGTTACAATTGATTTGTAACTCTCTCATCATCATTAACCACTTATGTTCTCCTACACTTGAGACCATTTACAAATATCCTCACACTTATCTAATTAATTCCTACTTTAGCCACTTAAAACATTAATAACTACATATATAGGAATCCAACTTCCTTGAAACACAAGAACCCCTATGCCTACTAAAATAAAATGATAGTTTCGAGCTAATGCTCTGGCAACAAACTCCCAAAGTATAAAACAATCATGATCTCCTGATAATGTGTCTTCACGTGTTGAGATGAAACCTCGAGGGTCCCAAACTTTGGTTTGTAGTTGTCTGAATGCTTTGCACCTTCGTTGTTATTGTATGTCACCTGTCTCTTGTTTCATCTTCCTCTCCTTTTCAATTAGTTTAATGTTCTGATTGATCATTCTTCCGACTGCTGTAAACTCCTCCATATGGACTGCTTCATCATTAAGTGCCATAACTCTTCAATCTCCATCTCTAGCATATCTTTGGGTTGGTCCATATTCTGCCATTTACTATTACCTCTTTCTCTCTCCTTCAGGTTGTTGTTGTTGTCCACTAACTCTTCAAATTGTTGTTTATTATCTTCTCTTTGAAGTTGTCAGATTCTTACTACCACACTTTCATCCTTACCCTCTTTCATGATTATCTCTTTCTGCATTGAATACTAACTTTCCAATAATCTCTCCAATAATCTAACATCTCTGTTCCATGTATTAAATACTTCCAAATAATCTTCCTCTTTCATTTTAATTTGGTTGCCCATTGTTGCCAAACTTTCTCTAGCATCTACAACTAAACCTGCACTTACAAAAGAAAATTAAAATAAAAAAACATAAGGCCTTAGTGCCTCTTCTTCCTTTGACAACACATCAGTATGCTGCTATGATTTCTCCTCCTCTATCAGCACATCAATATGCTGATATGAATTCTCAAAAGAATTCATGAGACTATCAGTTAGTCTCTCCTCCATACCATCTTCTTCAACGATATCTCTTTGCTCTGGTTCAGAATAATGAGCTCCTCCTTCTGTGATGTCAATTTTCCGAACTTCCATTACCATCTCATTTTATTTATGATTGTCCTTCATGAAAATTTCTTTGTCTTCCTTTCTCAACAATCTATCCTGAGTATATATCCTCTACTTTTCCAACTCTCTTCTTTGAAAGTCTAATTGTCCATATAACTCAATAACTTCAATTGGAGTAGAATTTGGAAATTTCACACAATTTTCCATACCTTCTTTTGTTATTGAAAAATCATCAAATGTCCTTTCTCACTTTGCTAAATCTTTTTCATAGGCTTCTTCTTTCTTAACATCTTTCAGTAGATGTCCTTCTTCTTCAATACATTTTGCCTTGCTATCCCTTTGTAACTCTTCTTCTAGAGCTATCCTTGTCTCATCATCTACATTAATATTCTCCTACATTTGTTCTTCATCAATAACATTAATAAAATTCATTTGATTACCTTTCTCAAACAATATTCCTTCATTATTCATCACAGTAAGACCATGATCTTCCATCTCTATAACATCTTCCATAGACTCATCCATAGACTCTTCTTGTTGTATCTCGTCAAATTCTTCCTTTTCTTAGAAGTTTTCTTTGTCACCTTTTACTCCTAGATCTCATCTATTCTGAAGACATCTTCAAAAGGTTTATTTTCTTCTGCAGTACCTACGACCATATACAAATTATCAGTTTTAAAATCACAAGACCTTGTGGTCTCACTTGATGCTTCAATCATCATATTTCCTTGTTGTTCTAAGCCCTTCATATGATTCATAAGATATTCCACAGATCTCCAATCTTCATCTTCACCTAGAATTTCACCCTATTTGGGTTTACAAATGGACTCTTCCATTTCCAACTTAGCTTCTCTGAGTTCTTCCATCATGCTTTTCACTTTCCTCTACTATAGTCTTCTCTATAACTTAGACCAGTTCACTGTATTTTTCCTCAAGGCCCAACCTTGTATTTCGATTTCCTCTAGTATCCTTCTTAATGCATCGAGTTGTTCTTTTAACTCTGCAAGCTCCTTGTCATGTTCCTCTTAACTCATCTTCTTTCCATTTGCCTTGGCATTCTCCTTCTTCACTTTTCTTGTGTTGTGGTCCTCTTCAGAACCTCTGTTATCTTTGTTATGACTATCAATAGCCATATTTTTCTCTATCTTCATCAGTGCTTCACTCACTTACTATGAGTTGCATTAAAGCCTCTACAACAGCAAGTCGTCCCTGCTGCCACTTACCTCACCAAGCTTTCCTCTGTACTTGGTCTTTTGGAAAGCACTTGGTTCTCTATTCCCTGGAACCTCTTTCAACTCATCTGCACCTTTAAGAACACAATTGTCCTCTTGTACTTCAATCACTAATGATTTACTAGGTTCTCACCACCTCTTCTTTCACATAGAAAGTCTTACCAGCTTTCTTCATCCCTTAGCAATTCTACCCATGTCCTTTATGGAATTGCCTTTGTGAGCTACAACAATACCTCTGTAGTAACAAGTCCCCTTCTTACTTCATATGCCTCACTAAGCTTCTCTCCTCTGAGCTCAGTCTTTTGGCATTTCTCAGGTTCTTTCCTCTGAAACCAATTGGGCACTCTTTACTCTATGTTGTTGCTATCTTCTCGCCTTCCTTTGCTATGACCTATGTATCAATGTTAATCATACCAAAGATCATTCTCAAGCTTTAAAAATTTTGCTTCTTAGCTTCCTTCTAATAATACCCTTATCCTCTCTGTTCAATCTTCAATTGGATTCTTCAGGTTCACTGCCACTGCATGGCTTCACAAGTATTCTCCATCAATTCTTCATATTTGAGTTAGCCTCCATTTTCCTCAATGAAAACAACCATCTCTGTGTTTTCTCTATGCTTCTACAATCTCTTCTTAAGAGTATCACTTACTCTCATCTTATCTCATTCCTTCTACTTATCAAATTCACATAACCTGATCTCCTCTTTCTTTTGGCAATCACTCTTGTATTCTACAAAATTCTGCTTTGATTCAAAAGAGCTTTAACTTGGCTCCGATACCACAAATGACGCAAGGGAATACGCTGCTATACCCACATTATGTGTACACAATGCATAATCTCATTCGTCCCAGGAATTACAATGATTCCAAATTGGTCCCAAACATTCATAAGCTGAGGTTAAGGCCCTTCATTTACTCCTCATTTCCTAACATTTTTTTTACACTTTATATAGTCTAATCCTTCCTGAATCTTCTATCGAAACTCTATACTCAAACCAATCCTTATTCTTGCACATATATAACCAACCGCACTCTATAACTATGGTTATTTTCATTTTCCTTGATCTTCACACAATACCCGATGCCTCCCTTTATCATAATCCCAATCTTTCTCCACCGTTAGAACATACCTTCGGAACTCTTGACTCGCGATATGCGACTGCCTTTCCGCCGTTGATCTCATTCTCACATCAATGGCTATCACGATATTGCATCAAGCCATCTTGTGCCTCCGTTGCCTCTCACACGCGATATGCAATTATAACCGGACTTCAAATAACTTAAAGCCACACCTATAACCTCTTCGGGTCCACTCTCCACAATTCTTTATCGCGATCCTTCTCCATCTCGATCTTGTCCTCGATCCAACGGTTGACGTCTTTTCCCAATCACCAAGCTAGCCCGACGCTTTGTGAACATTGATCTAGATCAGCTTGATCTGACAGTACAAAACAATATTGAGTGGAACATTTACGCGAGGTTTAATGCCTTTTCCAGAACTGATGGGAATTATAAACCTTGAATCTGTAGAAGTTTGGGTCCATCCCTGTCGTTAAAGCCTGATCTCTTTACGACCCGATATCTATTATATGACGAGGTCTTTAAATCCTACAGTCCAGATTGATTCTTGTCTTCTCTTTCCACCAATACTTAGATTGAATCTCCGCCATTCATTTCTTAGCTCTATCTTATGACTTAATCCTGGCCACATACCACGAACAAATATTGTCTGTTGATCTTTTAGATCCAACGACTACTATGCATCAACACTTCACTTCTTCGCTCTTCTCTCACTTGGGCTTCTACGCCAATTCTTTAATGTTTTCTATGGATTTTGGTTTCTTTAGGGTTTTGTTCCTTCTATTGTTCTACTGCGCAACTCGCCTCCTGAGCTTAACTCTACGAGTTTTTAACACAACCACTCTAGAATCTTGACTATGATTGTTTGAATGGATCCAAATGGTCCATTAGGATTCTTAATATCGTTCTTCTTTCTATGTATTTTGCCTCTAGGTCTCCTGAATTCCCCCTACATATATATATGATACAGAATCTCTAATTCACACACAGATTACAATTAACCTATTACAACACACACATAACTCAAAATTGAGTTGTTTGTATTAATAAACATGTATTTACATAGATAATTCCTTATCGGCCTGATCTTCTATATCAGTGGCCTTTCTTCTCCTCTTGCCCGTAGGCTTACAATCTGGTTGACTGACTCACTAGCTACGCTTTAGCTACTGACAAACTACTGACGAACTCTTTCTCGCCTTTTAGGCTTACCTTTATACAAAACAGTTATGTTGAACTAATTCTACTTCAGATCCTTAGTCTGTTGAACTAACTCCTTAATATTCTCTAAGTCCACTTTTAACTCCTACTTATCCCTAAGTGTCCTCTCTAATTCCTCAAATCATGAGGCTAATAAGAGTTACAATTGATTTCTAACTCTCTCATAAACCACTCATGTTCTCCTACACTTGAGACGATTTACAAATATCCTCACACTTATCTAATTAATTCCTACATTAACTGCTCGAAAAATTAATAACTACATATATCGAAATCCAACTTCCTTGAAACATAAGAGCCCCTATGTCTACTAAAATACAATGATAGTTTCAAGCTAATGCTCCTGCATCACTATGTGTGATTCTCCTTCGTAGGTTGTTTGGTCGATAATTGGGCTGCTTCACTTCTTAGTGTATGGTTTTATGTGTTTTCTAGGGTGAAGGGAGTTGTGTCCTTGAAGGTTGCCATGGTTTCATGTTGTTGACATAGTTGGAGAGGCGATCCTTAGAGTGCTTTGAGTAGGGCCGACTATTAGTCAACCCTTCTTCATCTGAATTTTCAAAATTATAATGAGTATATGTGTCAGAGCCTAGGGTGGAAAGATTTGTGGGATGGCAGAAATTTGGTAGATGTGTGTCGCTGCTTCGGGGATGAAAGTGATAGCTCTAAGCCATTCCTGGGTGGTTGGTGACTTTAGCCTTGGGCAAGGCTAGCCTAATGGTTAGGGGTCGGGCGTGTTTGGAAGGTTGTCAATGGTTCTTGCATTCTTGAATCCAGTATCGACATTTTCATTGTGTGTCTAGCCAGTATGTGTTCATCTCTGCGGCGAGAGAAGTCCTTCCTCCGAGCAAAGCCCGGATCAACTCGACGTGGAGACCAAGAAGCACAAATATACTCTTTGGACCTGGTAGTGGAGGAGTCAGGGGCTCGCTGGGCTTGTAAGACAATGGGGCAATCCCAACAGAGGATGGCTAGTGTGCGAGGTGGTCATGGAGGTGGCGACTTGGTGACGCGGTGTGTGGGGCGGTTGCAGCAATCACAGCGTAGCAGTGGCATATGGCGTGGTGGCATGGGACGGCATAGATTTGTAGGGTGTTCGAAACCTGTTCCGAGGGTAATTCAACATTGTTGTCTGGAGAATTGTTGTGAGCTGATACAATCCTTGATGGGGCGGTTGGAAATAGTTGAATGGATCTAAGGAGAGGAGTATGTTGAATTGGTATCCACCTTGGACAGAATGCAGTACTTCCAGTGCCAGGTTTGAGATCGAGGGATGGTGGTCTAAAGTGAACAAAACCTTTTAATTGGAGAAGGTGGAGAAGATGGAGCCTTAGATGGCTCACCTCGAAGGGCATGCCTAATGCTCCTTTCGCCATCCACCTCATTGTGGGAAAACCCCGGACAACCCAACCTCCATCACGTTGGATGACTAGCATGACTATAGGTGTTATTTTTGTGTTACTTGTCTTTTGGTGTTTTTGACATTCTCGGTTGTGGACGGTGTTCTTAGTGTCCTTTTTATTTTTTAATTTTCATATGTTGCAAACGGTGGTCAACAAACTTGGTCGGAATGAGACCGCCTGTTTTTTGTTAATCCTGATGTACATCTTTTTTATGAATGAATAAAATTTCAACTTAAAAAAAATTAAAAAAAATCAATAAATTGAATTAAATAACTTTGAAGATATGTGTGATAAAAATTTCTCCTAATATTAATCACAATGTTATTTCATAAATATATTTTTAAATCTTTTTATTATTAATTTAATTAAATTTTATATTTTTTTTATAAAATGTATTCAAATGCTTGAATTTATTTTTTTTAAATTATTATATACCTAATTTCATAAAATTGGATATTAAATTTTAAATAGATGATTTATTTATGAAAAATTATAATTACACTAAAATAAAATTATGTTATTAGTAAAAATATTATTTCTTAGGATTAATAAACAAAGCATTCAATATATTTAAAAATCTATATATCGAATTCTAATGACACATATAAGATGAAGTTCCTCTATCAATCAACACAATCTCCTTAAAATGTTACTAGTATTCAATTAATAATAATAATAAAATTAAATAGTTGTTAAGTGTCTCTTAATAACTTGTATAATTAATATAATGTTCATGACTGGGGTTCGACATGTATATATATAAATGTAGAATAATCATATTGACATATGCTGAACAATAAGATTAATGTATCAATTTATATGTCTGAACTGCAAGATAAAATATATCGACTGAATTTCATTAAAACATCTAAGTAATAATTCTAAAATTTGATGTGTGAGAGTGATAAGTGATGATCTGCAAGTGGAAATTTCCCAAATCATTCCTATTTCACATCCCAAATGTAATTTTTCCACTTTCTTTCAGAATTGTAATGTCGCGACAGACGAACATTAAAACCGGATATTGGTTATGCATACCTATTGAATCACGGACTTCTCCGAGTAAAGGAAAAGTCAAGGCCTAAAGGAGAACCAAACACGTCAACTACTGAATTCACAGGTTGATTTGATCTCCGGCTTTGACAAAGTCTATATACTGGATTACATCGGAGTCTTGAGCCTATATATGCATTCAACCTAAAATGGGTAACCAGATGTGGTATTGAATCTCCAGATGAAAGGGCAAATGCTGGCAGTTTTGATGATTTTCTGCACTTTATTCTGTAATACTGGGAACTTGTGTCATGCAGCCCACAACGACAGTGAGGTGAATATAGGCGTGCTCTTGAACTACAATTCTTGGGTCGGAAAAGTAGCCAAAACCGCCCTTGAAATAGCACGGGACGCCATTAATAACGACACCCAGCTACTTAACGGCTCTCGCCTGGTTCTTCTGTTCCGTGACACACGTGGTGATGCTATTCAGGGTGCTTCGGCGGGTAATTTAAATCTCTTCGCTATTTTCAATCCTGGGTTACTTTTTTTTATATATAGATAGAAAACCATCCTGTTTGTCAGATTTCCTCTTTCATATTCATTCTTTTATAATGAAGGAATGATTCTCCGTCCGTGGGAGAGACCCACTGCCGTGAGAAGGTATGTGGATTCAAAAGATATAATCACTACACAAGGTCATGAATCTATATTGTCATTCGCTTAATTATTTGCTTTAATTTCTTCTTTGATCTCCTTTCTCGGCGGTTTGATATTAATTATTATTTATGTTTTTGTAAAATTAGCTCTTGATTTGCTTGAAAAGGAAGTGGTTGCAATAATTGGGCCACAGGCGTCAGAAGTTGCAGAATTCATATTGTATCTGGGAGATGCAGCTAACGTCCCAATTGTTTCCTTCTCCGTTACTAGTCCGTCGCTCTCCAACCACAAATTTCCATATTTTGTTCGCATGGCACATAGTGATGCCTTGCAAATGAAGCCCATTGCAGCTCTGGCTCAGGCCTTTGGCTGGAGAAGAGTTACAGCTATTTATTCCGACGATGAATTCGATTCCGGTGCAGTCGACTCGTTGAGTGATTCTCTTAGGGATGTTGGATCCGAATTAGCATATAGAACAGTCATATCGCTAACCGCGGACCAGGTTGCCATAGAGAACGAGCTAAACATATTAATGACAAAGGAATCGAGAGTTTTCGTTTCCAATATGCAGTCTGTCGATCTTTCCTCAAAATTATTGATGAAAGCCCATGAAATAGGAATGATGGATAGTGGTTATGTCTGGATAACCACAGATGAATTTACCAGCCTTTGGGATGTTATGTTAAATGCTTCTTCCATGGAATACATGCAAGGCCTCCTGGGAGTCAAAACTTATATCAAGAATTCTAACAAGTTTGGAGATTTCCGTCGAAGGTGGAAACGCCAATTTAGACTCGAATACCCTGATGAAGAAAAGGCTGAACTAAATGTCTACGGCTCATTTGCATACGATGCCGTCTGGATGATAGCTCGGGCAATTGGGAATTTAGGAAACACAGGTTTTAATTTCATGAAGCCCATAAGTTCTTCGCCAAGTCTTACACAACCTAAGGTCTTTCAGGAAGGTCCACGGTTATTGACAGAGCTCCTCAAGACAGACTTTAGCAGTGTGAGCGGAGTTGTTCAGCTAAACGACGGAGAAATTGTGGGTTCTACTTATGAGATCACGAATGTTATGGGTAATGGCTACAGTGTAGTTGGGTATTGGAATAATGAATCTCAGCTCTTCAAACAACTTCCCTCTGGTGCATCATCGCGGTCCAGGCACAATAATACTAATGACCATCTTAAAACTGTCATTTGGCCCGGTGGATCTACAGAAGTGCCTCGTGGTTGGGAACAACCTACTAGTGGCAAGAGATTGAAAATTGGAGTTCCCATAAAACAAGGATTCCGTGAATTTGTCACAGTTGCATTTGATAGTAGCGGTAACCGAAGAAGCGTCACTGGCTTCTGTATAGACGTATTTGAGGCGGTTGTGAATAGACTGGATTATGCACTGCCTTATGATCTCATTCCATACGAGAAGACCAACCGTACACACTACTATGATGACCTTGTCAATCAAGTTTATCTCAAGGTACCTTCTATATCCCGTTGAATTATGTTAGATGTATAATTCTTGTGATCAGCAAGAATTCAACTCCTGTCGATATTGATTTCAAGATTGGCTGGCAGGAATTTGATGCAGTTGTCGGCGATATCACAATTTTAGCTAACCGAAGTAATTATGTCGATTTCACACAACCATTCACGCAATCAGTTCTTGTGATGGTAGTCCCTGTCAAGGCAGACGAAGCAAATAACGCTTGGGCGTTCATGCTGCCTTTTACTCCAGGCATGTGGTTCACAACAGGGGCATTTTTCATATTCACAGGATCCGTCATATGGTTATTTGAGCACAGGGTAAATCCTGAGTTCAGAGGAAAACCCAGAGACCAAGTGGTGACTCTACTCTGGTATTCTTCCAACAATAATTTACTCTAAATACTTATCCATGTTCTGCGCACTGTTTTATTTATGTTGGTGGTGTTTAAAGTCTCCAATAAGCTGACTTTTTTTCTTTTCCATTTGGTCTGCTGTTCCAGGTTTTCGTTCTCGACGATGGTTTTCTCTCACAGTAAGCGATTCTCCTTCCCTTTGAAATGCTTCGTTTTGTTCTCTGGTTTGAAAAATGAGAAAACCAGATTGTCACCATCTAGTATTTACATGGCTTTATATGAACTTCTCTATCCTTATCTATAAACTGTACTGCAGAGGAGACGTTGGTGAGCAGTTCGTCTCGATTAGTGCTTGGAATCTGGCTATTCGTAGTTCTGATTATAACATCCAGCTATACGGCTAGCTTGACGTCCATTCTTACTGTACAAAAGTTGAATCCTGCTGTTAAAGATTTGAAATCTCTCAACTCCAGTGGAGCGCCAGTAGGGTATCAGGAAGGCTCTTTTGTAGGTGAATACCTAAGAGAGCAGTTGCACATAGCCAACGAAAGTCTTAGAACATTTTCTTCAGCAGAGGAAGCTGGAGAGGCTCTTTCAAACGGTACAGTGGCTGCCATTTTCGACGAGATTCCTTATATCCGCATTTTTCTAGCTTCACAATGCGGATATGCAATGGTTGGACCTATCTACAGGACTGGGGGTTTGGGCTTTGTAAGTTGCTTTAGATTTTCAATAATATGTCTAAATTCAAATGCATAAATTACTTCTGTATATGGGTAGTCTCTCACGATCATCACTTTTGCACAGGTATTCCCCAAGGGTTCTCCGCTGCTCTCTGATATTTCCAGGGCTGTTCTATCTCTTTCAGAGGACAAAGAAATGCAACAGATTGAAACCATGTGGTTAAATAACACGGCCTGCACAGATTCCGGAGCAAAAGTAGGTTCCAATAGGTTGAGCATGGGCAGTTTCTGGGCTCTCTACTTGATTACTGGATCGGTGTCATTGGCAGCTGTGACCATATCCTTTTTCCGTCTTCTCTGCAATTATATGAGAGATCCTAATATTAAGGATGGCAATAATAACGAGCTGGGTGATCCATCAACAGGGAAGTCATTGAAGAGGGCAATGAAATCATTCATGGTGTATGTTGCCCAGAAGGAGAGTTCAGCCTTGTCTCCCAAGACAAGAGTATCAGAAATTAGCCTGAGCAAGAGAAACAGTCAATTCTTTCCGGCAAATTTCACAAATAGCCCTTCCGCTCCGGGAACTAGTCCTTTCAGCATCAGCATCAGCACCCTTTCCAGAAGAAGCTCCTTCCGCTCCGGGAACTAGTCCTTTCAGCATCAACACGCTGTTCTCGATCATGACCATGTTGTCGATGTAGATGAAAACGAAACTGCAGGCACTTCATCCGTCAAACACGCGGAGATGAGCAAGCACTTTTGTATACAACTGTAACAAAGTACACGGCCGAGCGGGCACACAAAGCAAGCATTATTCCGCACAAGCCATCATCTTTTAGAGTTAAAGATCTGATATCACCCTCTGTGAGCCTGGACTATTGTTTTGTTTTCCTAGTCAAAACGTTTTGACTGTTTATGAGTGGGCAGATATTTTTCCTAACCTAGTTTTCATGTAAATGTAAAGAAATTTGAGTTCTTAACTTTCATTTTATAAATGTAAAAATATCCGGTAATTATTATGATTATATATTCACAATTTATAAAAACATAATCTATTATGATTATACATTCATGTATTTTTTAAATGTGCTCCTCTAATTATTATGATTATATATTCATGTATTTTTTAAATATGCAGCGGAATTTGTTATCGCTGAGATATATATATAAAAAATAAAAAAAAATCAGTTTATAATAACGTTTTTCCGTTAGAAAAATGCTTAGAAATACATGTCGGTAAACATTTAATATGTATACATCAGTTTAATTAAAAAATAATATAGTTAAAAGTAATATAGCGATAAGGGAGATGTTGTAATATTAATGTCTAAACATTTAATGTTGATTTAATGAATATTCGAAAATTAAAAATAATAATTGTTTGTTACATTGTATTTTTTTTTAAATTTAGGTTAGAAATTATGTTTTATGAAAAATTAAAAAATAAATAGTTATGTTAAATTAATAGTGATTGAAATATTGTTGTTTTAATAGGATTTAATTGATAGTAAATATGTCATTTGTTATTTGTTATTTCCAATATTTTTTTGGTAATTTTTTTGCAGAGTTTAAGAATAAAAAATCACTATACATATTTTAACATCATACAGAAATGTTGCAACTTTATCCATAAATAATGACATAAAATATATGACACTTATTTACATAAAACTGTAATCTGTAAAAATCACAATAAAACCTTACATATTTTAACATCATTCATAAATGTTGCAACTTTATCCATAAATAATGACATAAAATATATGACACTTATTTACATGAAATTGTAATCTGAAAAACTTACAATAAAACCTTACATATTTTAACATCATACATAAATATTGCAACTTTATCCATAAATAATGACGTAAAATATATGAAACTTATTTAAATGAAATTGTAATCTGTAAAAGTTACAATAAAACCTTGAAATTATGATTAATAATTATTTTCAATAAACAAATAAATCGTTAGAAACATCAGTAAAATCATTAAAGAGGACAATGCAATCATTCATGGTGTATGATGACTAGAAGGAGAGTTCAGCTTCATCTCCCAAGACAAGATTATGAGAAATTAGCCTGAGCCAGCGAAACATTCAATTCTCTTTAGCAAATTTCACAAATAGCCCTTCCGCTCCGGGAGCTAGTTCTTTCAGCGTCAGCACGCTTTCCACGAGAAGCTTCTTCGTTCTCGGTAATGATCATGTTGCCTATGTAGATGAAAACGTAGCTGCGCCTGATCATCTAATAGAAGAGGTTCCATCAAACACGCGGCGATGAGCAAAGACTTTTGTATACCACTGTAACAACGTACACACCCGAGCTGCACACACATCAACCTTGTTAATATTCGCGAATCGAATGATTCCGCACAAGCCATAATAATGTTTTTAGAGTCAAAGATCTGATAAGACCCTCTGCGAGCATAGACTATAGTTTTTCCGTCAAAACGTTGTGTGTGTTTTTTTTAACCAAAAGTTGTGATCAAGCAAGCTGCAACTATAGCATAGCATAAGTGAAAACTAAGTTGTGAGAATGTAAGTGAAAATTAAGTTTTGGGAATGCCCTAGTAACGCAGTTTTTTTTCATGTGTTTATATTAAAAAAATTATAGATTTCTGTAGTTATTCTTGAATCTTGTCTAACATATTGTCTTACTAGTAAAGCAAATTTAGGTAACATTGATTCTCTGGTATTTTTTCATGGTTTGTAGAGTGACTACTCCTGAGCGCTGATTCTTCTTATCTTGGATTCGAGCGCTGATTTTTCTTATCTTGGATTCTATTTGATTTGCTTCTTTATTTTTCCTCTTGGGATGCTTGCTTTTCCTTGTGTTGTTGTGCTGTTCCTTGTGCTTGTTGTTCCTTGCTTGCTTTTCCTTCTGTTGTTGCATTGTTTCCTTGTTGTTCTTTTAGTTGGTTTCAGATGTTCCTTCTCTTGTAGTGTTGTTCTTTCTGCTTCAGGTTCTTTCTCTTGTTGTGATGTTCCTTCTACTTGTTATTCCTTCTGTTGTTCTTTTTGTTGGCTTCGGATGTTCCATCTGTTGTTGTGTTGTTCCTTCTCCTTGGGGTTCCTTCTGTTATTGTGATGTTCCTCATGTTGTTGTGTTGTTCCTTCTACTTGATGTTCCTTCTGCTTGTTGTTCCCTCTATTGGCTTCCGCTGCTTGTTGTTCCTTTGGCGTATATGTTGTTGTGTTGTTCCTTCTGCTTGGGGTTCCTTCTGTTATTGTGATGTTCCTTCTGTTGTTGTGTTGTTCCTTCTACTTGATGTTCTTTCTGCTTGTTTTTCCCTCTATTGGGTGCCGCTGCTTGTTGTTCCTTTGGCGTTCCTGAATGTGACTGGCAAGGAAGACAGAGGCTAATGGGGGAGGAATTGTAGCTAGAGAGGGAGAGAGATTGGTAGCAGGAGATTTGCACAATGCAGATAGCTAGAAGCTTGACGCTAGTCAAAACGTTTTGACTCTTTATAAGTAGGCAGATATTTTTTCTCAGCTAATTGTGATATAAATATTGAAAAAATTGAGTTCTTAAATTGTATTTTCTAAATGTAAAAACATCATGTAATTATTAGGATTATATATCATAATTTATAAAACTTAATTATTTATTATTAATAATTATAAAAACATTTTATTATGATATATATTCTGTCTTTTAAATGTGCAGCGGAGATTGTTGAGAGGAATATTTGTAAATATCTAATATCTATATATTGTTTTAATTAAAAAATAATAAAATGTTAAAAGTAATATAGAGATCAATGTAATAGAGATGTTGTACAATTCGTGTGTAAACATTTAATGTTGACTTAATGAATAATTATAAATTATAAATTATAAAATTCTTTTTGTTATATTGTAATTTTTTTTGCAAACTCAAGTTAGAAATTATGTTTTATGAAAAATTGAATAAATAATTACAAGTTACATTATTGTATGCTCAAGTAATAGTGATTGAAACACTCTTGTTTTGGAAAGGAAGTAATTGATGGTAAATATGTTATTTGTTATATGTTACTTTCAAAGATTTTATTTTTGGATAGCTTTTTTTGCAAAGCTTAAGAATAAAAAATCACTATAGATATGTAAAAATCATGCATAGATGTTGCAACCTTATCCTTAAATAATAACATAAAATATATGGCACTTATCCACATGGAATTATAATCTACAAAGATTACAATAACACCTTCAAGTTATGATGAATAATAATGTTCAACAGATAGATGGATTGTTAGAAACATCCCGATAATTACTCATGACATTTATTTTTAATTTAACCTTGAATTGAAATGTTTAAATTTGGAAAAATAATTGACTAATATAAATATTATATTTTGTTGTTTAAAAAAGAATGAAATTATATATGTTGTTACAAGTCTTGATAATGTTTTAAGAGTTGTTAGGTGGAGCTTAACTCCTAATTGTCAGGAGTTAGTTATGCCCAAGAGGAGGGAAAAATCAAAAGAAGAAAATGTTCTCCATTTGAGATTTATTGAAAAGGAGAGATGAAAAAAGTATGACCTCACACAAGATACATGCCATGGATCTGGCTCTCCTTAGAAATCTTGTGGGAGAGAAAGACAATGATTTGTGATTATAACTAGTGGGAGAAAAAACCTTGTTGGAACCTCATAAAGGTAGTAGGACACTCGTTAGAGGTTCATGACAATTAGTTCTTGGTAAGGAAGTGAGAATTGTCGAGGTTTTTTCCGTGATAGGAAGGAGAAGATCTAGGGGATAGCTCATTGAGAAGAGACAACAACAAGCTTGTGGTTGGGAGGACCGAGATAACTGTCATCGCATTCCAAGGAAATAGAATAGATAAGTATATGGTTGATTTAGTTATTTACTAATTACTTTTGACAGAAAAATATTAGAGATTATGATAACAAAAATTTTCTAATTACTACTATTAATGTAATTCTATTGATTCATACAAAATTATTTAGTCTAAACCTGTAATAGTGGTGGCTATGGTGCGGGTTCCCGGAATCTGGCATATAACCATCCTTAGTCAAACTGATGCCAGGGTAAACACCGACGCATACCCACAGTATGCATTCTTCAGTGATGCATCCACAACTCTTGTCCCAGGATATTTAACTCTGCAATGGAGTTAAATCTTTAGACCATAAATGGTTAAGGCTCCTTTATACAGTCGTTCCTTTCTATCGGAACCAATCACCCCACTGTAATCCTCTATCGGGACTATATTAACCCTTCAGAACCTTTTAAATCCTTTATGGATGCATATATAACCTTCAACTTCTAAATCTTGGTTAATATATGCTATATCGCACGACTTGCACTATCGGTGCTTTTCCACTTTATATCGCATCACAAAGGGAAATCCATTTACAAAGGTAAATACTCCCAAGCACATTTTCCCCTTTCATTACGGATCAACACATATTTCAATGTTAAAACCTCTATCGCAATCGCTATCGGCTAACGGGACTTCCATAGTCTTAACACATTTACACCATCCTCCTTCTCCGACTCTGATCTCTGAAATCAGAGCAAGAACACATACTTTTGTGTTAAAAGGCTGCACCATATAACTATAAAAATATTAATCAATTGGGAATACAAAGGAATTCCCACTCCAACCTTATACGCCAAATTTCAAATTCATTACAACCACGGCTATAATATCGTTAGTTCCATTCACCACTATTCCTGCACTATTTCTCCGATCTCCGCCAACTTTGATGCCCACTTGTCAATAACCCCCGACGCCGATCATTAATATATCGCTATCAGCGATATCACAACAGTCATATGCCACTTACCCTTGGCACCTCCGATGATCGATATGCAATTAAATCGTGACCATTGATATGGCCACGATCCAATAACCCACGATTAATCACTACTCGCTCTTATTCCAATAACTTTAAAGGGACTACCATTGATGTGATTGATTCTTAGTTGTTGATCTAACTGTTCCAATGGTTGTTGAGTGTTGAACTTTACTTCTCCGCTCGTCCTCTTTTACATGGGTTTTATGTGTTTTCTTCAGTTTCTCTGTGTCTTCTGAGTTTCTTTAAGGTTATGCCCTACGTGCTTTCGTTGCTTGCTCTTCTTCCTGGGCTTAACTCCTTTAGTGAATTCTTGCTTCACAATTTCACCATAGATCTTCACTTTGGTCTTCGATTAGATTCAATGATCCTTTGTGGTTGCTCTATTAATATTATGCCCTAGCGTACTTCAGAACCTACGAGTTCAAAGCAGTAATTCAAACATTCATGAAATACTCTTCAATACTCTAACACAATCAAGAACCAACATCTTCATATATTAATATAAAAGCAAAGATTACATCCAAGACACTTTGGTCTCATGCACACACACACAAAGACCTGGTTCTACTATTGGTGCCCTCCTCCTATTGAACGCACAGGTTCACTTATTTATATGAATGCATTAGATTGGATCATTGGAGGATCTAATCACCCCTCTAACAAAAGCCCTAAAACTCTCTGCATGCATACATATGTGGCAAATAAATCTCCTTGAGACTTTATCCATTCCATCTTTTCCTCTATTTTAAAAGAGAAAATTCCTCTTATCAGCTTCCCATTTAATGCCTAAAATCTCTCTCTTGTTACTAGAATCATGGAACTGTTTAAGAGTTGGATTTTAATTCTACCACTCATGTTCTCATTTATTTGTTTTTGGGAGAATTTACATATTCTCCCATTATCTAATTAAATCACACTTAAAGTCCTAAATATTGCCCTAACTTGTTACTTAGGAAAACTATTTCCTAAAATGCATGACCCCCTATGTTTACTATTTACAATTATTTTCCTTGCGTTGAATGCTCCTGCATCAGACTCCCAAAGTGGAAAATTTTCATGATCTCCTGATCATGTGTCTTCTGGTCTTGGTCTTCCAAGATCCCACACTTTGTTCTGTAACTGTACAAATGCTTTATTCCTTTGCTTTCGTTGCACTTCTACTGTCTTTTGCTCCATTTTCTTCTTCAAGTCAATCAGGTTCAACTTCTAATTGATCTTGCTTACTGTTGTTACCATTTTCCTCCATTTGATTTACTTCATCATCTGCTGCCATATTTCTTCAATTTCTATGTCCAACATATCTTTGGGCTGGTTCATCTTCTGCTTTGTATTTCTTTGTTCCAAGTTACTGTTGCTATCTTCTATGTTGACTTTTTCTTGTCTTGCTCCAAGTTTTGGTTTGCTTTCTCTTGCTTCAACACTTGTTGTGACTCCTACGCTGACTTATCTTTTACTTGCTTCATTCTTTGGTTTACTTGTTGCCTCCCTATCATCCTTACCCTCTTTCATGATTAAATCATGATTGTTTAGCATTCTTTCCAGCAATTTAATTTCTCCATTCCATGGATTGAATTCTTCCATGAAGTCTTCTTCTTTCATCTTTACTTGGCTGCTCACTTCTGCTGAATCTCCTCCAGAAATTGCAACAAAACCTGGATTCACAAAACACTTGTTAAAATTAAAAACATGAGGCCTTGGTGCTTCTTCTTTCTTTGGCAACATTTCAGTTTGTTGCTCTATTTCCTCTTCCTCTTTCATCATATCAGTTTGTTGATTCAAATTCTCAGTATAATTCATGAGATTGTCCATTAGTCTCTCTTTCACACCATCTATTCTAATGATGTCTTCCTACTTGGGTTCAGAGTAGTGAACTTATCCTCCTTTAACCTAATACTCATTATCTTCAATTTGAAATTATTTGATTCCTACTACCTCTTTACCATCTTCCAACAACCTGTGCTCAATCTCTCTGATCACACACTCATACTCATTCATGCTTTTTAATGAACTTGGCAACAAATTATTGCATCTTCCTATCTCCATGGCTACTTGAGACACATCTTCTTCTTCATAAAACTATAACTACAGCTTCTATTCTATCGTTAGGTTCTCTCATCAGTTTCTCCAACAGTTTAATCTCTTCTTCACACTTAGCATGCACTTCATCACAATTCTCTTTTCTTCCAAATTCATCCTTTACATGATGTGTTACAATATTAAAACATTGTCTTCCTTTGATCCTTGTAATCTCAAGGTATTTCTGTTGTACCAAATCACTACTTCCCTCATTCAAGAGGTATTCTCCATCATACTTTGTTCTCCTAGAGTACTCCTCCAGACTTTCGATATCTTCGAAAGACTATCCATCCTCTTCAAAACACTCCTTTGTTAG
Organism: Pinus taeda; assembly: GCA_000404065.3. Classification (NCBI taxonomy): domain Eukaryota; kingdom Viridiplantae; phylum Streptophyta; class Pinopsida; order Pinales; family Pinaceae; genus Pinus; species Pinus taeda. The sequence goes on from APFE030526323.1 coordinate 109,120, forward strand.
TGTTCCTTTTCCCAAGGTTAAATCCTTTGTATAGGGTTCCTCTGTCAGTATTACGCCCCAGCGTACTTCAGAACTTTGCCTGCACTCTGTCATAGAACCTACGAGTTCAACACAATAATTCAAATTTTTATGAGATACTCTTCAATACTCTGACATAGTCAAGAACCAACACCTACATATATTAATATAAAAGCAAAGATTACATCCGAGACACTTCGGTCCCATGCACAAATACACAAGCCTGATTCTACTATTCGTGGCCTCCTCCTATTGAACGCACAAGTTCACTTATTTATAGAATGCATTAGATTAGATCATTGGAGGAAATTATGACCCCTCTAACAAAAGCCCTAAAGCTCTTTCCATGCATACATATGTGGCAAATAAGTCTCCTTGAGACTTTATTCATTCCATCTTCTCCTTTGTTTTAAAACAGAAAAGTCTTTTTATCAGCTTCCCATTTAATGCCCAAAATCTCTCTCTTGTTCCTAGAATCATGGAATTGTTTAAGAGTTGGATTTGACTTCTACCACTATGTTCTCATTTATTTATTTTTCAGAGTATTTACATATTCCCCCATTGTCTAATTAAATCATACTTAAAGGCCTAAATATTTCCTTAACTTGATACTTAAGAAAACTATTTCCTAAAATGCATGACCGGCTATGTCTACTATTTACCATGATTTTCCTTGCGCTAAATGCTCCTGCATTAGGCTGCACTAGCTTTCCAAATTTATATAATGTAAAAAATTTGCAACAAATTCTATAAAGAGATTTATGTGTAGGTAAGGGTTTTGTTTTCAAAGGAAAGGGAGACATATTGTTATGAAGAAATAAATGAAGGTAGTAAGACCAATTCTGACCACTCCTATTGTTGTAATTAAAATAAGGATTGAAGGAAATAAATTTAGGAAAGCTTTAAATGTAACAATGTAAATGCCTATAGTTTTGAAAGTTTTGATAAGTATATTGCTAGTAATAAGGATTTATAGGTGAACCACGTTACCCTAGAATGAGGATGACTATGTCACACCCACACTTCCAACTAAGTAACAGTCCTAGGGTTCCATAAGTGGTCGCAGAAAAAGAAGGCAAGTCTTATCACAGGCCTCACTAAAGATTTATGGACTAAGTGTAGTAGTTGTTCATATGTATTTCATTGTATGCAGTTGGGTAATTTAATTTTGAGTTAAATATTTTTTATTTAATTTTCAAACTCGGAACTCATATCCTTGTGATGTACACTTGTACAATATATGTTACGAATCGAGTTTCAATTTTAAAGTGTAAAAATGAAAATAAAAAAAATGCAAAGCTTATTCTAAAAAATGTGATCAAATTCTGAATGAAAATGAATCTTATGAAATCAATTCAAAACAAGGTGCAAACATATTGCGATTGAAAAGAAAACCATAAAACTTTGTAGTCTATAAAAGCTTTGAACTTTAAGACAACAATTATTCCTAGAAAGCAATGAAAATTCTAATTTATCAAATTTGGAAATCTTAATATAAGAAATTAAAGGCACTTTTAAATCCATAACAACTTTAATCTAGAGAAGCAATTTGTTATGTGAATGAAATTGTGTATTCTCTAAGAGTAGTAAGGAGAGAAAACGAGTTTAATAAAAAAGTTACTAGTTTCAATCTTTTGAAGTGGACTGGTTATTGAAAGGTAAATGATTCCTAAGCTATGAAATAAATAAAACTTATCATAATAACTACTTGCAATGGAACAATAAACAAACTACTTCATTTTGCGCATGTTGGCTCTAAGAGTTCACTTGTATTTAAAATGCTTGTGCAAAAATGTATATTTTATCTATGAATTTCAGACTGAAATGATTGCGGAACTAAAAGACTTATAACAAAGGTGATTATAAAATGTGTTTGGTGTTTTGAAATGGCTTATCCAATCACTTAGTTACTGCAAAGAACAAGAAACAAATTACCATTCATGCAATAATGAAAAAAAAGTACTAAAAATGCAAAGAGATGTCACCATTAACCTGTAACAAAACATATCATGAATATAAAATGCGTAAATGAAAGAATGGAAAGGTAACTAAACTGCAATCTTGTGAACATAAGGGGAACCTCTAGGTGAACATGAGAGACTTGAAAATGTAGAATAAATCTTTTGAATTGAGATATGTAACTCTTCATTTGAACTGAGGTAATGAACTGCAAGTTTGGATTAAAATAAAAGTGTGTACATGAACTTCAAAATTCTCCAAAGAGTATATTCTAATGTTCCCCATATCATATCCAATGAGGATTTTATAATGTTTCCAGAGTTTAACAAACTATGGAAAGTAGGCTACAAATAAGACAATCAATATTGAAAATCCATAATCTTATTAGAATTCAAACGCTATCTCCTTGTTGCCACATAAGAATGGATTATATCATCATCATTCAAATTTTATTGCTTGAATCTGGCCATGGAATATTATTTTCCTTCTACAAATTTGCTAGAACATAACTCATTCTAACTTCTTCGGTTGACAATGCATTGAATGGCAAATTAGTAAATTGTTTACTCATGCAATCTCCAAAATAGGGCTCCAAAGGATGAGGAAAATATCCTAAATCATAAAAAAAATTTAGAAAACCACTTACTTAAAGCGTAATTAGGCTTATTCTAAAGAAAACCCATGTTTTCTTTTTCCAACATTCATTTTCATTTGGTCATAAACTACATTCGAAGTTGACTTGTCAAAACTGCCACGTTTTTCCTTTGATCTCTTGTTAGAGGTTCACACATGTGTTTTGCGTAAGCTTTGACTAATAAAAGGCCATATTGAAACCTTCACAAATTCCATGTGCCATATTTCTTTCTAGAATGGTGCTACTACCTCAATCACAAAGATAGCTACAAAAACTTGAGTTGAGCTACATAATTTGAACTCACCAAATTTTCATTAGTAAAACTAAGAAAAAACCTAATTAATTCATTAAAAGTAAAGGAAATCAAAATAATAAACCATGTAAACATGTATATAGGAGTTTGGTGTGTTTATGAAGAAATATGGTTAATAGTGATGACAATGGGTGAGTGGAATGATGTGAAATGGATGGTTTGAGAAGAAAAATCATGACAAGTTGGAGGCCCAACATTGCTCCACACCTAAGTTTTTCATGACATGCAAATAAAGCTTCACAAAGTTTCATAATCCAACTAGTTCCTAGTAATCCTTTATTTTGATATCTCAACTAAATCCTTAACCAACGCTCCAAGAGATTTGTGTAGATCATTTATATTGGTAAGAGTTTCCTTTCTCTCTTAGTAGGCAAACCAATGAATTTGTTCTCCAAAATTAAATGCATGGTAGAACAAGCCTTTGTTTCCACGCTTGCCTCTTGTGTCATATACAAATTGATAGTTGCAAAATGAAAACAAGGGTTATCCATCCTCTTGTTGAAGTGGTAATGCTATATTATGTTGCTCATGAATGATATGGAGGTAGAGATGATGCTTGTTGATTTGTTATTCTCTAATAAAAAGAACATCCATGCATTACTTATTAGCCCCTTGCACATTATCATATGAAAATTGTGTGAAAGGAAAGGGTACCCACAAAGTATCACATCCAAGTACTTGTCACTATTGTCAAAGTCTTTGCAAATTCAATCTTTTTAAAACATAGCTATTTTAATAACTTGGGAACAATTTATGAGGTTCTTGTCACTACTTAATTACGCACAATTTGTCCAATCCTTTGGAGAATACCGTATTGTGAAGTCCTCATAAAGACTCTTACTACATCCATAGAATGTGCTTTCCATCCTTGTGAAATTCATCCCATTAGTATGGTTGGAAATGATCATAAATTTCAACCCATAATGCTCATCTTATTAGCATTCATGCATAAAGAACCACGTAGAAAGACATTCCAAAGCATCCAAACCTACTTCAATAATGTTGTCATATAGCGTTTTCAAGAACTGACCAAATAATGAATGGTATCCATGTGCAACTTGAATGTTGTAAGCAATAATACCACTACCTGTGAAATTTTCACAAGATGAATTTCACATAACAAAAAATACGAGTTATTGATGCGGGTTGTACACAATTTACCAAAGAGAACAAATACTCTTCGAAATAATTCCAATAATGCGTGAACACAAACTTGTTGCATCCTTTTTTTTTCTTCTAGCCGTGTACAGATTATTTCTTGGCTTCCATCAATAATCTAAATATGAACATTTTTTTTATGACACATAGTCCAAATATTTCTCCATGTACCTTTTGATCATGTGCTACAAACATGTACCATGAATTCAAGTTGTTCTATGTGTAAAATAATTGTTTCTCTCAAGAACATCATGTTGATGGACCATTAAGGAAAGCGCGTCCATATTCCTAATTAATCTCATATGAAGGCCAAAAGGTCAGATTATTCATCAAGGAAGTTTTATTCAATTTATATGGCAGATACAAGAGGAATTTCAACAAGAGAGTGGTGAAACTTTTAAAAGAATAATGTGCTCTTTGTACCATAGAATATTATGGAGAAAAAGATTGTGTTCATTAGGAATGAATCACGGAATGTAGGATTGGTCGTTAAAGTGCATGAAAAATCATAATGGAGGAGAAATTGGGACTACATGTTTACAATAGTTTTCTCATCAAAATTTGTAAAATTTATAATAAATTAAAAAGTATAAAGCTCGTTTTACCTCAAGTTTACCTCTACATTGAATTTTGATGTGTTTCATTCTGAAATTGAGGTTTTATAGAAGACGGTACATGCTAGCTAAAGTTCAAGATTAAATAATGTATGCTTATCTCATCTGCTAAAGGAGGATCTTTGAATTGCTACCAATTTATATGATATCCAATGCTGTACAAATACCTACACCACAAACTCATTTAATTCCAAATTGAGTGATTCAAAATGGAAACAATGTATTTTTACCCTTTTCAACATAAATATGTCTTCAAAATCCTATTTTGATGAAGAAAAAATGTTTTTGTCACAAAAAGCCAAATTTTGTCCTAATTTTTGCACAGTGATGAAAATAAAGGATCTGCCTTAAAAACCCACCAAAATGTCATTCAAAATTACATATTTTTGGAATCGTTCCAGCATCTTGCTTAATCAATCATACTATGAGAAAACCCCATGTCTCAAATTTATTTACTTCACTCCATTTTCTTGTAATATTTATGTGCAAACTTCTCTAGAATAGGCTACTACAAGCATAAAACAAGGTGCTACCACAAATTTCCATGGCTACAAAAACTTTCAGTAGCTACTGCATACTTTCCACAATTGTTTCTATTTTTATTTTGGAAATTGTCTTCTCTGAGTTTGAGTTCCTATTTTGGCTTTGCAATTGAGCGTTGAAGTAGAGACAATGAAATATGAGGCATGTTGGTTGAAATTGATCTAATTTTATTGATTTTCCAGAAACGTAAATGAATGAAGAAGAGTTGTAGTAGTGCCATCATGCTGTTGTTGGATAAAAGTTTTTATGTGAACAAAAGATGAACATGCTACTATAAGAAACTTTTAGAACAATAAAATGAACTGCTACAAGTTTTTGTTAATTTCATTAAATCATACATTCTTCATAAAAAATTCATGGTACAATTATTACCATGTGAATGAATGAGTCGATGTCTAGGCTAGAAAGAAATCATTGGATTACGGATAACTGAAGAAAATAGTTAACTAATGCAAGACAACTAACCGATAATGTAAATGAGTTTAAATGTACCTGAGTGCATCTTGATAGGGAAAAATGAATGTGTTGGAGTCGAGTCACATGCAAGGTCTTACAATAAAGAGTCATTTTTGTATTCCATTTTTTGTGAGTGATGAGGCCTTCCATTGATGCAGGCAAGCTTCAAGGCACATAAAATAATCTATGATCTTGGTCCCAAATTAAGTGTTGAAATAGGTGGGACAAGATCTATTGGAAGGTGGGCCTTAAGGAATCCCACATCATCCAACTCAAGCATAAAACTAAAACTAATTTGAAGAACCATAATAAATTATTGATACCATCATTAAATTCGATAGCTTATTGTTAACTTTGGTTGCCAATTGTCTAGTTTTTAAGAAAATCTCATGTCCAATTGCACTTGTGAACTGTTTTTGACAGTAGCACTCCTTTTTCCTTTATTTTCTTTTTATTTGTATATGCTACTCTACCTACCAAAAAATATCCTTCAAGTATAGGAATACTTCCAATGGAAACACGTGCATAACATGATGACAAATAAATTCATATGCAGGTTTGATAAATATGCTTTCATATATACCAGAATATGAGAAACCAGTTGTTTTGATTAAGATTATGTCAAGAACTATTGAAGAAGAAAGTGGTGCTCCAGCTCAGTGATTGTCTGAAACCAACGTTATATATAGTTTTGATTTCCTTGGTTCATTTTCTCATATGGATCATTATGTATGTCTTCCTCCACCATGTCATTGAGATATTTTCTATGGGTTTATCGATCTCTTGAATGCATAAAGGATTTGATGAGAACCATAGTGTAAATTCCACGATCTCCAGTTCCAATGACCACACTTCATCGGATGTGGTCCATGATTCTTTATCCTTCTTTGTATCTTCTTCTTCTTCTTCTGGACGTTGTTCCTCAAAGACAACTAGAGAATCATTTTTTTGTAATACTCTTCCTAATCTAATATGAGTATCATTTAGATCAAGAGGATTTGTTTGAATATTTTGTATCTCAACATTCTAAGTGGATTGGGGTATTTTATTGTTGGTGATCCGAAATGGTCTTTCAGGTAGAATGTGTCTTTGACGTTCCTGTGTAGGTGGTAATGGGAAAAGTTGAATTGAGGTCAACTGAGAGTGAAAATGATGTTGTGGTGGAGATGAGTGGTATGGGTAACATGATATTGGTATTGAGGATAGTGAGGAAAATATTGAGGATATGGTAGATTTTTTTCGTAAGGCCCTTGCCATCCTTTTTGCCAAGATAGGTTTTGAGGTTGGTATTGGGATAGCCAAGTTTTCCAAGGCAAAGATGTGTTTAAATTACTTTGAGATTGTTGTGTATAACCTTGACATTGAGAATTAAGATCTCACATCATACCTAGTTAGCGAGGCTGCCATGGTGACCTTCTTGGAACTACATAATAGGGTTGTTCCCATGTTTGATTTGCTCCTTGTTAAACTCCATTCAATCTTGGTATTGGTGGACAATCTTTAGTACCATGTGATTCTACATAAATAACATAAATTTCAATATCAAGTGGACATTCTTGTAAAGAATGTTTCTTTCTACATTTAGGGAAAAATATAAACGAAGAAACATTCTAAAATTTCTTATTGTCTGAATTCTTAGAATATCAATCCTTTTACTTAAATTACAAAGAATATTTAGCAAATTGTTAAGTTTAGTTTGACTTACCAATCCCGATGTCGACTTACTTAGTCTTTCCATAACTAGATCTTAGGGGGATCTGCCATACTTTACATTTCCCCTTGATATGTTCTTGCACAGTTCAAAAATCTCTTGAAATGACAATTGAGAGACATCTCCTTTACCCACTAGGTTAAGAAGATCAGTCCATTCATCCATGATAGCTCTTAGTAGGAGAGTTTTTAATATGTAAAATCCTAAATAATGCAATTTAGCTCTTTTGACATTATAAGCAAACCTCTCCACTAAATCTTCTAGGATTTCATCCTCTTTTTGTTTCATATTAAAGACTTCATATCTAAGGTCATGGTGTATGAAATAATTTTTATATTTATCCAAAAATACTCTTTTCATATCATCTCATTTCTTTATAGAACTCGTTCCTAAACTCATGAACCGTTTAAGAGCTCTATCCTTCAATATTGGTGGAAATTTGAAATTTTTTATTGTTTAGAAAGAAGCTGTAAGATCCACAAAGTATTTAAAATTTGAAAACAAAGGTTTCCAATATAACACCACACCCACCATTTAACCTCTTTTACATGCTTACTATGGAAAACATGAGTTGAGAGTTACTATGCATGGCCCAACTTCCAAGGAGCAGTTACGCAAATGAGGTCCAATTGTCTAGAATTGACTACAAACACTTAAAGATGAATGATCACACTATTATCAACCTAACTTTATTTGATAATCATTTTCCTTGATTTTAGACCACTCCTTGACTTAAGTGCTTCTCAACATCACATATATAAGCCTATTAGAGTGGTCAGAGGCCTCCAGCCATATGAGTAACCCGTCCTTAGTGTGGATATGGCCAATATCTCCTAGTTCTAACAGTGCAACGATAGACCTTGTTCTAGAACTTTAGGGCCAACATTCAAGCCAATTGCCTAGACGTTTTGAGAACTTCGTCAAAAGTCAGTATAAGTATACATGCTCTATTCTTAGGCTTTGTTGTGGCTCATGCATTCCCAACACACATTAAATTATAGAAAAAATGTGACTATGATACTTGTAGGTCATGAATGCATAGTTTTTTCCATATTTTCATTATTTGTAATAACTTTTTCTTAAAATAATTGCCTCTAAGGAATTTTCTATATTGGAATTCACCCTGAAGAATTTCAAAATTTTAAATTATGAATGGCCAAGATTTAATAGTCTCGGAATATTCTTAGTCTAATACATGATCCAACGGATAATGTAGAAGGTATGTGAATCATTTTTTAGTTTTTTTAGTATGATCCTATCTTTAATTTATAAATAAAAATTATTTATCACATGTGGCTAGACTTAGATATAATTTAATAATCTAATAATTTTTAGTGTTTCATATACTTTAATGATTTTTAATTTTATTTAATAATATGGTTGAAGCTATCGGTCATATTGCCCAACGGGCCATGAATAGTCGTGGAGGTAGGATGGTTCGTGAGCAAACTGGAAAACCTTGCAGCACTCCCTCACAGACTTTAAGCCTTTCGCTGCTTCAACAGAAACCTGAAAATATCCATTTTTGTTTTGGAAACCTCCCAAGGTTTTGTTCGATAGAAGGTCTGTCAACTTTTTGCTGCGACAGGGAATGGTAACTGTAAATTTGTATTATCCATCTTTGGTCTAAGAGTATTTTGCACACAGAGAAAGCATAAATGTAAGGTTTGTAGCAGGATATTCAATTTTTTTGTGTTGTTTTTTAATGTTCTTGGATAGTAAATTTTTGGTGAGACTTTTCATATTAATTTTGATGTCATAGACTTTTCCAAAATATATTTTGTTGGTTCAGGTGCACAGCAAATTAAATCAAACACACAGCAGAAGCAAATATAACACAGTATTTAACATGGTTCACCCAACCAATCTGGGCTACGTCCACCAAACATAGGCATCACGAATATATTAATCAAATTGGAGATTACATCAAGAAATCCTCACACTCTCTTAGCAAATCATCCGAATGATTGCGTGTTATATAGCATAGAGAATCTAACAGCCTCATAACTCCCTCACATCAAATATAGGAGGCATTAACTCCCTCCCAACAACCTGGAGCTAATCTAGGAACTGAATCCCTATTGTTGTCATCCTTCAGAGATTTTTT
>APFE030526326.1:0-10621 GCA_000404065.3 Pinus taeda
TGTGTGTAACAGAGGTGGAGATACTTGAGAGAAGTATTATGCTGTGTAATGTTACATGACTCAATCATTAATATACAGATAGTTGGGGTTTTTAGCGAGATGCTTTCCCTGGGATACATACTGTGTTAATGTGTGAGTGCTCTTGATGTTTTATTGTTATTGATGCTGCTATATTGATGATCAACGTAGAGGAGCTTATGTATTGTGTATGTTTTCTGCAATAGTACATGATCAGGATAATCTCCATTGAATATGCGTTAAATTATTCAAAATTTCTACAAATGATATCCTGAACAAAGATCCAACTTGGTAAAGTAAATTAATCCATGCAATTCATCCAATAATTCATCAACGACGGGAATTGGAAAATTATCTTTAATAGTGAGTTTGTTGAGCTCTCTATAATCTGGACACATGTGCCATGACCCATCCTTCTTATGCATCAATACCACTGGAGCAGAGAAAGAACTTTGACTAGATTGAATTATACCCACCTCTAACATTTATGCAACCATATGTTCAATTTCACTCTTCTGGGCATAGGAATATCTATAACGCCTGATGTTTGGAGGAACACTTCCTAGAATCAAATGAATAGAATGATCATGATCACGAATAGGTGGGAAGCCTTTGGGAGTCTCAAATACCTTAGAATGATTGTCCAAGAATTTTTGGAGATCTAAAGAAATAGATGATTTCGATGTGGGAACCTCTAACGAACATAATTGTGAAATTACGCCTCGTTTTTCTTTCTTTAGAAGATTTATCATTCCGTTAGAGATTATTATCTTTCCTAATTTCCTTGTGATACCCCTTAATTCAAATTCCTTTCCTTCTAAAGAAAATTTCATGAAAGGTTCTTGAAAATTTAAAGCTATTGTACCCAAGGATTGTAGCCATTCGACTCCTAGTACAACATCAACACCACCCATTGGAATGGAAAGAATTGGGCTATTCAATACATATTCTCCCATGGATAGTTGATATTATGGCACTTTCCCAGAGCAATTATGGTTCCTCCACTTGTAACCATCACTTGACACTCTGGTGTTGGATATAGGAAGCAATTCAATTCCTTGGCTATCTTACAATGAACAAAATTATTGGTATTGCCTGAATCAATCAACACTATTACCTTTTTCTTCTTGATATGTCCTTCTACCTTGATAGTTTGAGGAGTGGTAATTCCAGACAATGCATTACAGGATATTTTGGAATTGATTTCTTGATGCTCGATGTGATCTTTCACTTCTTGGACCTTTTTCTTTTTGATATGTCCTTCTATCTTGAGAGTTTGAGGAGTGGTAATTCTTGCCAATTCTTTACAAGATATGGTCAGTTTCATTTCTTCTTTCTCTAGGGTTGGTTCCTAGTTTATAGCCTCTTCTTTTGACATTTCTTGACCCTTTTCTTCCTCCTCTTCACAATCTATGTAAAATAATTTCTTCTCGGCACAATTCTTTAGTGTATTTGCTATCACAACTGTAACAAAGCCCTTTTTCTCTTTTTTCTTCCAATAGTTGTCGTGTAAACTTTGTAGGTTGTGGAAGGCTAGGAAAGAAACACTTCCATATTTATAGTTGTGAGTGGTAGGATTCCTTGTTTCCATAATTCTACTTTCAATTTTTCTTGCCAAACTGAATGCCTTCTCCAAGGAATTAGGTTCCCAAAGATGAATCTCATGTTGAATGTTATCCTTTAAAGTCCCTATGAAGAAATCAATTATTTTCTTCTCTGGAATATCATTTACCCTTATATTCAATTTTTAAAAGTCGTCAATGTGCTCTTCCATTGAACTCTTTTGTTTAAGATTTATCAATTGGCTAAAGAAGGTGTTACTTTTTGTATCCTCACAATGTGCTATCATTTCTTTCATGAAAATTGACCAAGTGACAAGTGCTTTAAAAGAAAAAAGTCCTTTATACCATAAAAATTGATTCAGTTCTAAATATAAAGATGCAATATGTACCTTTTGTAACAGTTGCACCTCATGTAGATCAAAATATTGCTCCATCTGTAGTATCCAATTTTCCAGATCCTTTCCATCAAACTTCCTCATGTTGCTTTTTATTGATTTTAGGAACTCGACCTTGAAATGACTGTAACTCTATAATTTCGGATCTTTAAGTTCTGCAATTTTTGCCTATTATAGCCGTCTGAGTCCTCTTTCTAACCCCACACGTTTGATAACAATTGTATTCCTGAAGAACAAGTTATGCCCAATCTCATATGATGACCTAATTATCGAATGGTTCAGTAGAGCACAATTGTACGAAGTGCCACGTGTCTCTATTTCGACCTTAGGTTCTGACAATGATACCCAACAAACTACAGTTCGTATGATTTCTGTCACTTTTTATGAAATTTAAATTTGATGCTCAGAGAGAAAGTTATGATGATTTTCCCAATGTCACCTGTTTGGGATGTAATTCAGGAGCATGTAGAAACCCTAAATGTCTTGGACTGTATCTCCACAAATATAGCGAAATAATATCTGAAATTCGATACCAAGCTTCAACACGTTTCCTGATCAACTGGGCTTTAATTTTAGAGTCTGAAGCTTCGTAGAAAAACAATTATAGAGAAAATTTCACGATTACCTGTCTGAGGTGGAATTCTGGAGCGTGAAAAAACCCTAACTTCCTCAAATTAGATATCCACAAATCTAGAGATAAAAGTTCTAAAATTCGTACTCGAGGTTTAGCGCAATTTATTCTCACATGGGTTTTTTTTTAAGCTTCTCAAACGCTGCATAAAAAATATTGTAGCGAAAATTCCACGATGAAATGTTTGGAGCAGTGAAACCCTGGAAACCAAAGCTCTGATACCAAATGTTATAAAACCAACTCAAAAAAAGATAGAAAAGAGAGATCAACCCCTTCAAAATAAGCCTCTTTGAGGGGGAAACCTCCTTTACATTACAAAAATGAATAATTCTTAGATGATACAAATGACAAGACTTCCTTTCTATATATAGGAGTCTAAGGGTTCAATTAATATACTCAGAGCCGACATAAAAATAATATTGTAAGGGCACAATAATAACAATAGTGGGCCTCTATGGGGCACATTAATAACAATATGGGGACTACATGGGCACAACAATATAATAAGAGGGTTGCACTAATAACAATAAGGGGTTACACTAGTAGTTTAGGGACTTAACAAGGATGATTCACCATTTGTGGTGTGAAAATGTAAAAAGATAAATAATAATAATAACAATAAAACTATTTTTTCAACTTATCTCCCTAAGGTTTTACTCAAATTTTGAGTGGGAGTACTTGTTGGATGACCCAAAATTTACGACCCCAAAGTTACAATATAAAATCCACGAACAACAACAATTGAAATTAACACACCATTTTAATTAACACACCATTTTTTGGGATTTGGCTCTTTATTTGACATTGCAATAGAAAACCTTTTTGTTGAGGTTATTGCCTGCCTATCCATAAATAATTTCAAAGTAAATACCTTTTGGTTCAATTAACATACCATTTTTTTATGGGCTCAAGAAATGGCTATGGATGTACTTCAAATTAGCACAACCGAAATGCTTGACGCCATGCACTTTATTTAACTCCAGTTTCCTTTTCCACTCTTCTGGAGCACAAATAAAAACAATAGGAGAATAAGACAATCAGGTGGCAAGAATATCCACACTAGATATAATTGTGGATTTTATGTCGTAACTTTTGGGTCATCCAACAATTACTCCCAAAAGTTATTTACTTTGAAATTGTTTATGGATAGGCAGGCAATAACCTCAACAAAAAGGTTTTCTATTGCAATGTCAAAGAAAGAGCCAAATCCCAAACATCTCAACATCATGAGAATGAAAAGTTATTATAAATTATCATACGATTATTCAGAATTTATTTTAATGAACATTGTAACTAGACTTAAGGATTGAGCCCATTCCATTCCCTCTCATAATACAATACAATCATCAAGGATTAATTGACCCCAAATGAAATTTTTTTGGAATAACACTCTTGATATTGACATCAACTCCTTAGCCAAAATATTATAGAAATAATTTACCAACATGATAGGCCTCCAATTCATAATTAACATGGGATCCCCTATATTTGCAATGAATTTGATAACCCTAATTCACAAAGGATCCCATTCTTTACTTCTTTATATCCTTTTTGTGTAATTTTAAAGTTTATTTCCAAAAAATTACCAAGGTAATTTAATTTTCTTTAATTCATATAGGAGCCCTTCCAATATAAGGGATTTTCATATTCTATACATTGAAGAATTGTTGTCAACATGTCTAAAATTCAAATCTAGTCACATACCCATGGTCATTAATAAGGTAATCAAAGGCTACATCGATTTTCCAACTCATGCTTCTAAATCCACTCCTAAGATTGAATACAAGTTTATCAAGATTGAAAAACACACTTTCAAACTCTTCATGGATTTCCACTCTTCATTTCAAACTCACTTAAATTGAAAAAAAAAAACACAATACAAACCAACCATGTTCAAACACTCTCAATCAACCCCTAATATTGGAAAATAAGTTTTCCATGATTGAGAACTCACTTTCAACTCTTCTTAAACTACCATTGTGTTAATAGGATAAACTATTTCCCAAGAATCCTTGGTGATGATGGACTTGAAGAATGCTTTAGTTGGATTGCCCTATGATTTCTTCTAATGCAAGTCAGTTTGAAACTAAGCCCATTTTCCATGAAAGACTTCATAAGAAAATGATAAATCTTGCCTCTTCGAGCATGGTTTTAAGTTTCATCAAGACTATTTTAAAGTGAGTTTGAAACTAGGACCCTTTGACATGAAATACTTCATGAAATATAAAGAAATGATAAATCTTGGATTAATAAGCATGGTTTTCAATGTAATCAAAACTATTCTAAGGTAATTGAGAAACAAACTATAGTTCTCCCATGAAAACTTTGTTTAGTTTTTGAAAAACATATGTACTATGCTCATTAGTGAGAAAAAAACATAATTTTGGAGATGTTAACTGAGCCACTTGTTGATGGGTACAAATGACCCACTCATCAACATGAGGGAACAACCTGCTCTAGGGTTCTTTAATGACCCAAGTCGTTTTGGATAACTGCCCCTGATAGGTTTTATGGCTCTTTTAGCTTGATATTTCCTTTTCTTTCAAGAAAGAGATCTTTTAAAATCAACTAATTTTCTTATTGTACATATGTACAACTGGTTAGGGGGGTAGTTAATTAATTATATACAAATATGGAATGAATTGGAATCACTGGAAGGGTAACCCTAACTGGTGTAAAATGAATTATAAAAATGATGAATTATATTTTACACAATGGAGATGATTATAAAATACAATTGACTTTTAATATAATGTTAATGTAAATATAACAAGAAAGACCACAATGATATTGTTATTACTTTAAACAAACGAACTAACTTTCAATTCCATTTTAAGAGTTTACATCAAAAATCATAAAATGAAATAAAAAATTATGAATAAACCTTATCCAAGTAAAATATATTTTAATGTAAAGTTGATATCATTTCCTATTTAATTTAGATTTGTCATTAACTCAGCACTATGTAGAGTCATCCCTTTATGATAAATAAAATACAATAAGTGATTATAGAAAACAAAATAGTCTAACTAATTCTGCTTGCATTCATGTACATATGTGTAATAAATGAAACTCATAAAAAACGGTTCATAAATTCATAGAGCACGCATATGTAAATTAATTATTTCCTTACAGAAAGCAATCTTTAGAAAAATAACTCAATTTAAATTATAAGAAAACAATACCAAATTATGATAAACATATGAATATATATTAATATCATCTCAAAGAAACACATTCATATGAGAGATATTGTTTTAATTATAATATTTCCTAAACATTGAGACTATTTTAAAAAATAAACAAAAATGATCACTCAATATGCTAGGTCAGCTAGCCATGATAACGCATAAGACCAAATAGGAAAGTGAATAAATAGGAAAGTGATATTCAGTCACGTAATTGTAAACAATATCCGTAGGATAGAAAAATGCATATATAACCAATCAAAGATTATGTGGCTATTATTATCAAAACGTATTCAAACAAACCAATAATAATTCGTACCTCATTATATACATAAATCAGAAAAATATTGACTTTGAACATTCATGTGGAAGAAGAAAATCCTTGCAAATATGAAGTGATAATAACGAATTTCTTGCCAGTCACTTGTAACGTTTCCCTAAATTTGGTTGTTTGTTTATCCCGCTTCTCTTTAAGGGATTTGTTCTGTAACCTCAACTATTAATTTTTTTCCTATAGTTGTCAAATTTGATCTTTTAAGTGAGGGACTACGACAACGTGTTTTTCTTGGCTATACCACATATGGAAGAACTTATGAGAATCATTATGTTTATGTTTTCCATGTTTAGTATTAACATTGCTTTTAGTTTTACTAAAAATAAAATTGTCTCCCAACCCTCAATAAATTCGGCCTGTGGCTTATCTTGTTCTAGAGAGGACATTTTAGGAATCTCAGTGTGAATATCTAGATTTGTTTTTAGCTTTCTCCTATTTCATTTAACCCTAGAAACCATCTTAGGAAAAAAAAATTCTTCTTCCCTGAGTTGATGAGATGACACTTTTCTCACATTCTTCTATGTATTTTGCAGTTTCGGAATGGTTGTCATGCACAAAGTCATTTGGCTCATCATCGAAGTTATCAACCAATGATGTATCAGGGTTTCATTCAATAGACCCAATATTAATCCTTTCAACCATATAATGGTGATTTAGGCAGGAACCGAGTCAAAACATTTTTTTATTAAAACCACATGGCGTATCATGAGCATTATGGTTTTCTGACTAAGATGGAGAAACACATTTTTTTGAAACACCTTCACGAAAACCCTATTAGGTTTCCTTAACTTGCGACATGAATTTCTCCCAACACTTTTCTAAGGGTTTAATAAAATTGCTTTGAAATTGGAAACTATCCCAAGTATCCCCCAATTGATTTAACTTAAATTCAAGAAACATGTGAATCAAACTGTAATGAAAAAGACTACGCTTAGGGTTCTTCAAACCCCTCTAATAAAATTTGGGCATTTTTATGAGGCTCTTATGCAAGTGAAAGGGAAAATTCAATTTGTACCCTCAGAACACCATTAACATTCTAAAGTGATATTAAAACACTAAGTCGTATTAGCCTTCACATGTTACATATCTTCTAAAAATTAGCACTAGATCACACCACTTAGGTTTGAGTAGGTTCACAGGGGTAGATTTTATGTTATATGTAGTTTTCTTCAATAAAAAGAATGTATCCCACAACACATCCTTAACTAGGAAATTCTTTGACCAGCGTTCACCCTCCACGGACAATTTCATGACCTTTACAATAAAGGATTCATTCACTACAAACTCGACATCTCTAACCTTGCAATTTTACCATTTTAAGTCTATGCAAATTTTTTTTATACTTCCACATTTGACACCATGAATGACTGAATGAAGTCCCACCAACCAACTTGCATGAATATGTCAAGGTATTCTTCGCATGCCTCAATGATTTCTCCTCCAATAGGCTTAGTTCTAACAATGGGGGCCATAGAAATACACCGCGTTATGTGTAGGGGAATGGTAGGGATTCGAACTAGGATATGGGCAACACATAAGAAAAAAACTTAGAGAGCCTCTGCTAAATATGAAAGGTTTCAAAAGAAATGACAAGATTCAAACTCTGGTAGGGTTTTAGAAAGTGATTCTAAATGACCAAAGGAAATGGTACACATAGTACAAGGCTACAATGAAATTTGTTTAGTCATAATGAAATAAAACTGACCTTGAGATATGCCATTACAACCCTAGCACAAATGTAGAATCTGTAATGTGCCACACATTCATTAACCATTGCCACATTAGTGTTGGAATTTCCACATAACTATAACATAGATGAATGAATTCATTGTCAGCCCTTCCACATGTATAATAATATGACCAGCCATAATTAGACTCATCAAAATAGGAACAAGTGTGATAATCAACATCATAACATAAGAATTGTAACCAATGAGTCATGGAATGGGTAGGTGTTTCCGGGAAAACTCGTGTCTATTCAGATCTGCTAGTCCCACTGAGATGGGTAGCTATCTTAGAAACAAACAATTCAAAGTAACTTGTGTTTTCCTTCATGGGAGATAGATAAGAGAGAAGCAGAGAGCACCAAACTCAGTCTTTCGCTTGGCTCCTTGCTTGTTTCCTCTCTCCTTTGATAGAACTTTGCCACTCCTTTCTCACTTGTCCTATTTCAAAGAACACCTGTAGAGGCAAAGCAGCAAAATACCATCAAAGCATAGAGATCTATGATACCATAAATAATGTAGAATCAGAAGTACATTAACCATACAAATGCATACATAAATACAAGATTCAAAAATACGCAATTATATGGAGGAAAACTCAAATAACTTTATTGATAGAAGTAGAAGAGAGGATTACAACCCAGCTGTCTGATCCAATGCCATCCTCCCAGCATGAAGGCCCTCTTCACCTCATGAAAAGCTAGATCACCCAACAATACAATGTCTCAAAAAGAAACCAACAACACTTCCTTACAAAATACAAAATTCCAACCCTTGGATCTCTAGGATGAGGGATCCATATATAGATATTTACAGGGGGGTGAGTCAGCTTCTGGATTTTTGATTAGTGTCATTTCACTGATATTTCTTGGTTCCACTTGGAGATTTCATGATCTCTTACTCATCCCTGGGTGAATTCAGAGAGGCAAGTGTCATATGAGCAGTTTCTAGAAGATTCTTTGAGTTTCCACCTAGCAAACTGCCTCTGCCATTTGTTTGCTCTCGCTCATCACACCCTACAAAAGGACTTTTTAGTATGCATCACAACCCTTGTGTGTAACAGGTGAGATGCATCACACCTTCAGCATGGAGCAGTCTGTATGGTCCAGTTTTCCAGTTCTGAGTAGTTTTTCAGGGAGAACTTATAGGAAATGATGTAATCACCTGACCTTGATCCTTTAGGGTTTGAAGCAACACTTTTAGGGGTTTGAGATCCCTTGGTTTATCGACATATGTGATTGGGGTTGCAGTGCCCAAATATGTCTATAATAGTTGCCCCCTAAAGCATGAGGTCGTAAATCTTATGATGTCAGGTGAAATTCTTTATCATGAGGATCCAAGGTTTTTCGAACTGGAAGGTGACCTGTAATAAGTTACAATGCAATACATTATCTTCATAATATTTTCATGATCTAGTTGAGGCGAGCATTCCCATGCTTAGCTCTATAAATTCATTTTCATGTACATAGGATAAACAATCGTATGTGTGGCAGACTCATGATTCTGGTAGAGCCATCATCCCTTAGCTTGGATGATCATCTGTGCAGCTATGGAGTACATTTGATGTCATTATTCTCCTGAATATATTGCAGCCTGGATGGATGAAACTAGATCTGGGGTATTCAAACTCGTTCAATCTTCGCTCGATGTACAAGTCAATCCATGTGAAAAGATGTTCTGAAGTCGAACATGGAAAGACATCGCCTAATTACCAGCCAATGATGTGAGCTATTAACAAGTATGAGAGGAATCACATATAATGATAATGACCCTCAAGGAACTACAGTACAATTCATGTGGTGTGAATATGTGAGTCAATGCCGAACACCATGCAAAATCTTTCGGTCGAAGGCCATTGATGTAAACCTGTCACTGGAAGTGAGAACTTGCCATTGAGGCATGCAAGCTTCAAAGTACTGAAAGGGTAGTTCCTAAGTCAACTTCTTGGATAATTAGCTGATGTCGACAAGAAGTGACCCATCGTAGGAGGGCCTTAATGAATCCCACATCTATGACAGGAAACAAAGCAAATGATTTTCTAGAGGTGAAAACGATCTGATGATACAAGGTTCAGGAATGGTGGGCATGAAAAATGGAGAGTGAAGGTATTGCAGTGGATGAGGCATTAGCTGGGTTGGTGAATTCTCTGAGCGACTTCTTTTGAACATATCGGTGACACTGTGATGGATCGGTAGCGTTAACCCCATGGATGGTACAGAGGACAAATGGTGATGGTGAACGAAGTAACCCAACCCGACTCAATCACGATGATGGAGTGAAAGTGTCATGTTCAAGAGCGACCTGCTACCAATGAAGTTCTTCAAGTTTTCTTCCCTTTTTCCCCATTCGTTGCTGACTAGTACCTCTTTATTTTTGTCAAGCTTGAGAAGGATAACATATGCTTGTTCTATAATTTTCCCTTTAGGCAAACCTGTTGTTATGTTTTAGTGAGCCTAGTGATAGTGAAACTCGCTCTTGCCCGGATGGACAAGTTTGTCGCTATTTTTTTAATGAGTTTAATGACAAAGATAACTCGGTCCTTTTCATGTTTAGAGAGTTTGAAAAGAGACAGAAAGGAAACTCCAGTAGTCCTTTTTCATGGCATAATCTCTTAAGTCTGAAAAAGTATAAAATAATACGAAAGGGATGACTTTTCAATAGTTTTAGCGAGTCGAACAAGACAAGCGCTTGATCTTTTTGTGTAATGATCCCTCAGGTCCAAAAATATTAAAATAGAGAGGATGGATGGCACTTCCCTTTACTTTAACG
>APFE030526326.1:20588-39229 GCA_000404065.3 Pinus taeda
TGCTCGTCTTGAGAATTGTTTCTATCTTGCTCGATTGCTTGTGATTCAGAGTTTTCTCGAGAGTATTCTTCTTGGGTGACAATGTAGTGTTCTTTTTGTGCTCCTTCCCACCATGTAGATCTGTGGTGATTTTTTCTAGCAGAATTTCTCTCGGAAGCTTTTGGGCAATTTTTGGCAAGGTGGCCTGTCTCAAAGCAAGATCGACATCTGAAGAGTACACTTTCATAATCGAGTTTTTGGTTCCACACATAGTCTTTACTTGTTAGGTGTATTTCAGCTGGGAATCCGGCGCTGAAGTCCATTTCCACACATATGCGTGCATATGTGGTTCTGACATATTCCTCTGTTTCTTGGCACCTGCAGTAAAATTTCCCAATTGCATTTCCAATGGCTTCTAGCGAAGAGAGATTCCAGAGATGCAAGGGTAGGTTTGGAAATCTCACCCAAACTGGTGCTGAGGTTATGAATGCTGTTGAGGGATCGAATGATGGGTACCATGGCTTCAAGAATAGGCCTGATTTATCCCAAAACCAAGGGCCAGAATCTAGAATGCATTGTCTGCTTTCACGGTTTTCAAAATCTACTATAAAGAAACCCCTAGCACAGGGGTAAATATTAATTGCATCAGGAATTAGAGGCTTCCATACTTCTGAGATCCAACTGTGGAGAGCTGTTAGCTGCGGCCAAAAACCATTGAATCGACATACTAGGGCACTTTCAGAGAACTTCAAAGCCTCATCGAGTGAAGCCTGGACCAGCTGGACAGTGGGAGCTGGGGCTTCACTGACAATATGGGCAGGAGCTTGCCTCGAGGCAGACAGAGAGCCAGCAGTGATTTTCGCAAAGGTGGGAGCCATCTAGAGAACGTTATCCTTATCAAACGAGATCTGATCCGCTCTGAGATTCAAAATTGTTACTGTAAAAGAGCAATCTGGGCGATGCCGCAAAAGAGCTATCTGGAGCGATCTGGGGGATGCCGCAGAAGAGATGATGAGACGTCGAAGACCGCAGGAGAAGATCACGAAGATCGGTAATTCTTTTGAGCGAGATGATCAGTTGTAAGATATATATCTGGTCATTCGATTTGTGATGTAGTTTCACTTAAAACAGTGCCCGCAGAAGATCAGGAATCCGGAAGCTTTTGGGCAGATGATCCGTCGAAGACCGGATCAAACCTGAAGAAGAAGGCCCGCAGAGGATCGAGAAGATGATCCGTCGAAGACCGCAGGCCCGCAGAAGATCAGGAATTCTGAAACGTCGAAGACCGCAGGAGAAGATCGCGAAGATCGGGAATTCTTTTGAGCGAAATGATCAGTTGTAAGATATATATCTAGTCATTCGATTTGTGATGTAGTTTCACTTAAAACAGTGCCCGCAGAAGATCGGGAATCCGGAAGCTTTTGGGCAGATGATCCGTCGAAGACTGGATCAAACCTGAAGAAGAAGGCCCGCAGAGGATTGGGAAGATGATCCGTCGAAGACCGCAGGAGAAGATCGTGAAGATCGGGAATTCTTTTGGGTGATCTGGGCGATGCCGCAGAAGAGCTATTTGGAGCGATCTGGGGGATGCCGCAGAAGAATATTATATATATATATATACTATATAAATATATAATATATATTATATAGCCTTATCTAATACCTCAGGCAAATCCTTTGGTAATGTTGTTAGTATTCTTTGACGAGATCAAATAAGCATTGTCGGGCTCATTAGTATGGGCCAATACCATGATAAATACCCCTGGTATTCAAATTACCATGGTGTGGATTATGTACACAACTTTTCTTCGCCATACCTGTGTATGTACATGACCCTTACAAATAGGGTCTGCGTATACTTTCCTAAACGTCACCTTTAGTATTCATATATCTTTGAACATATATTCCTTTATCTATGTCAGCTACCACATATGTAACAACCTACATATTCATCTTATTATCATAATGTTGAAATATTTATCAAGTAGGTTGCCATCAAGGACAACACATTAGCCATAATGCCACAATCTCCCCCTTTGGACTTGATGGAAACCACTTTGGTGTTTTTCCACCACCTGTAATCACCTGCAAATACAGAAACTTATTACCAAGCTTCTCTTAATCATTCTTCTCGAAACACCAAGATGCTCTCCCCCTTTGACATCAAGGGAAAAGGGTTTACCAATGTTGAATGAAGGCTTCTCTGCCCCTTTGTAGAGAAGATCATTGTAGGGTTGATATGCTAAAAATTGCATATTGACCATGCCCACCTTGAGCATATGTTGGAACCTCTAAATATATACAATAAAAGCACAAGACTTTATGACTCAACCAAATGCTGGCATTGATGATGTGTTGTAGAGGCATTGATGATGCAAGTGTTGTGTTGCAGTGTTTGATGGTTGGCATTTAATTACAATGTGGGCATGTGTTGCAGTTGGCTTGAGTATGCAGATGATTGTGTTACAGGTAGATGTACTCTTTGATAGATGGGCTTATATATGTACTCTTATGTTGCTTGGTTTTGGTTTTTGTATTACCATGGTACATGTATCCTTGGTATCAACTTAACAATGGTATCTGCCTATGGTATTGGCTTGCATATTACCATGGTATAGGGGCCCATTGTATTGGCATAACCATGGTATTACCCTAGAGTTTACTTTGGTACAAATGTCCATGGTATTGGGATAACCATGGTAGTTTCCCAAGGTATTGATTGGATATTATTGATGATATTTTGATAATATTCTTGTGATTATTTTTTAGAGTTGGTGTGGATTGATTTGGTGAGTTCTGTGATTGATAGAGTGAGTGAGTGCTACAATTATTTGCATAGATAATTGTACATCTGTAGTTGAGAGTATAGTGCATATTAGATTTTATATTCATATTAGAGATTTTGTTGGGTTGCTCATGGTGAGAAAGTTTGAGAACCTAGTTCAAAAATGCATGAAACATGGTTCGCATGGAGGTGTTGAAGGTGTGAGGATTCATTATAGATAGTGTGTAGACAATGTGGGCGGCTTCTAGCAAGCAGATTAGGATGGGAAGCATATTTCTCCAAACTCCAGTGGTGGTGGGAAAGGTTCATTAATTGTGGTGTCTTCCAGTGAATGGTTGTTTGTAGAGTCATGGGAGGAGTGACTTTCTAGCTAATATTTCTAGCATACTATATTAGTAGTCAAGTCTTCTAGCTACTGGGTGGTAGCTCCTCTATTTAATAATTTATTCAATAGAATAGAATATTTGAGCAGCAGTAGTAGTGGGTGTTTTTTTTCCCTAGAGAGGGTTTTCCACCAAAAAAATTGTATCCTCTTATGTGCATGATCTCCTTGTTGATTCTTTATGATGTTTTTATATGGTGATTTTTTATGCTTTGGTACATTGATTTCATGTTGAATCCACAAGTTTGGCTGATGAATTACTAAATCATGTACTTTGATAAAAAGAAATAAAAATTAAACTATCACAATCACTATTGATTTACACCACCCCCCCCCCCCCCCCCCCCCACCGAACCCGCCCACCCCCCTTCTGTAGAATCCATTTCCAACAATTGGTATCAGAGCAAGGTTCTCTTAATGAAGCTTGATCACTTGAGAGAAAATCGTGGGCCATGGTGAAGAACAGGAAGAAAAAAATATCAGAAGAAATGTTTCAAATAAGTAAAGAATGTTATAAAATCTGGAGAACCTCCTCTACTGGTGAAAGGTATGGAAATCAAGATTTTCAGTCATGAACATTTTATTTCTCATTGCTAGTCTAGTGACAATGATTTTTAGGTTATTGAAGAAGTTGATAATCATATTTTTGAATTTGATTCATCAAGAGATGAGGAAGGTTTTTTTCGAGTGCAGGTTTCTGAGGATAATGAACTTAAATGATTAGTGACCCTTGAGGCTAAAAAAAATCTCAAGCAAGGTTAATTGAAAAGATGATGGCTGAAAATAAAGATTTAAATAAATTGCTCCAAATTCTTGAGGAAAGAGAGTTTGTTATCAAAGAATAAAATTATGATCTAAAAACCTAGTTGGAGAAGACAAGGAAGACTGGAGAAGAGATTGAAAACTAGCTAAAGGAATAGATCATAAATTGTAGAAAATTTGAAGCAGAAAAAGAAGAAACCAGATCAAGCCAAAAAGGGGAAAATGAGATAAAAAATGAAGAACCTAAAGCAGAAATTTGCAGAAGCTCTAAAGGAAGTCACCATAAAGAACAAAAACCAAAGGATGTGTTAAAGAAAGTTATTAGAAACATTAGATGTTTTAACTATTAGAAATTTGGTCATATTTCAGCAAGTTGTAGGAGCATGTAGAAGAAGAAGGAATCAAATGAAAGGGAACATCATGCAAGATCACCTTTGGCCAAGTACAAAATTTCATTTCATGGCTATTGTTTTTCATGTAATGATTATGGGCATAAGGTTGTTAACTATATATTTCATGGCACACGTGGAAAAAGCACACCAGAAAAAGGTTTGAGTCGTTTCTGCCTTTCCCTGGGAATATTAGATGTTATTTTTATGATAATATTGGGCATATGGATAAAGATTGTAAGTTTCCCTTGACCATCCTAGAGTCCAGTCAAAAGAGTAGGAATCTTGGTGTGAAGATTTCAAACATGCATCAAAGCAATCATTAAGTAAAAATCAAGAGAATTTGGAAAAGAAAGGAGAAAAAGGATTACTTAGACCAACCCTATCTCAGTGGGAGCTTGAAGTAAGAAATGAAGAAATTTAAAAGGTGCTCCTCCAATCAAAGAAGGTTTCATTGTTTTTTAGTTATCCATGTCTGTTTCAAATGGAATTCATTTTGATTGTATGACCTGAGATCGACCATGTAGTTGTACTATTATCCTGCAAAACCAATCTCTGAATCTCATGGTATACACCTGAAAACTCAACAAGCATTGATCTTATTGGGTATCTTCAAAAATATATCTATGGCCAACTTTCTAAAGAATAAAGGTAAAATAAAATAAATCTGAGAATTGCAGAAAATTAATTAAAAATGGTGCCAGTGACTTTGATTTTGGAATATGGTGTGATAGTAGATATAAATAAATGAGTTGATATGGTCATAGTGGTCTACAGATGGAAGCTTATTTTCAATGAGTGTGTGAAAAACCAATGGCTTTATCTATTGTATTTTCCCATAGTTTTGTTATGAATGTCGATGTCGATGATGGTATTTGTTGTGAATGAGGTTGATCTGGTCCTCAACAGGTGTGAACACTTTTATGCTGAGAATGTGTGGATTAATGGATTATTGATTTGGTCAACTTCGTGCATTTAACTTCTTTTGGATGCCAAGATAGAGGCCTGAGATTAGACGATGGCTATGGATCTAGTTAAATCAACCTGGGCAGAATGCATGTGCGCAAGCATGGAAAATACCATGGGTGTTAAATCAGGGTATTTATCCATAGTAAAATAGGCAATGGTGTGATTTGATCAAAAGGAAATCCAAAATTTTTAACCATTGTAATTGCCAATAGTTTTTACTTCCTCGGGTGGAATTAACTATGATTTACATGGGTTGATGCGTTCATATTTCCAAAAATATTTTTGAAATGCGAAATTATAGTGCAACCTTTGTGTTGTCCTAAATATCGACATTCTTGCAAGGATAATCTGATTCAATGAGAATTTGATTGTCATCATAGCGACAAGAATCAAAATGAAAAAAGGTGAAGGCAGTTTTGGATCCTAATTTAGGAATAATGTTTCATAGGAAATGGTGTTACACAACTCAGGCAAAAAAGCATTCGAATGATAAATTTTAGTGGTAGATTTTGGTGAAGGTCCCCTTGCACAAACAATATTTGTTATTGCAAAAGCTCTAAAATATGGGATTTGTCCATTTCTCATGTTAAACAAAGTAGACCAACCTTCAGTTTTTGAAGATCAATGTTCAGAGGTGGAGAGTATGGTTTTTTATTTGTTTTCAAATCTTAGTGCATCAAAGGAACATTTGGAATTTCCAATTTTGTATGCATCCACCAAGGAAGGTTGGGCATTGGCTTTTAGCAGTTTGCATCCATTTTTTTTGGCATCTGAGCCTTCTCAATAGTTATTCATATGATTTCAATAGATGGCATGGTACACGATCCCTACACTTTGCTCGCTTTAATGTAAACTGAGGACCACACTCTTTGATTCAATTTTGACAATTCCTTTGCACAACCATATTAATATAGGAAGCACTTTGTTTCCCAACATGTTCTTACTATATGCACTTGGAAAAACTCATATATACAAGCTACAGTGATAAAGAAAATGGGACAATTATTCTGCTATGTACAAGTGGAACTCAAAAATACTACGACGAACTATGGATTTGAAATAGTGAAAACATTCATTATTGATATATTCCCTGCTAAAAATGTGAAGAAATCTATGAATGAAATAAATGCAGATGCAAGAATGAGGATTGCTACACAAGAAAAATCTGAGGCAAATAAAATATTACAAATTCAACGTGCGGAAGCTGAAGTAGAATCAAAGTATTTTTTTGGATTGGTAATTGTTGTCAATGGCAAGCAATCATCGATGGCCTTTGGGAAAGTGTGATTTCTTTCTCAGACAATGTGCCTAGGAAAAATACAAGAAAATGATGGATCCTTCGATCATTGTTTGGAGATCTCTCTCATGCATGTTCAAAAAAAATATTTACAATGCGCAACAAGTGAAAATTCTTGATAGCCCTTAAGTTGGATTGGATGGAATTTTTAGTCCAATAAGCTTTACGATTAGAGCTAGCTGGTGCTTTTTGGTATGGGAAATGGAGCAGAGGAAAATTTTCTAAGTTGTTGGGTATTAGTAAATAGGAAGATCGCTTTTCTATTTCCCATGACATAATGTTGGGGTGTTCTGAGAGCCTTGATCCTCTAGTTAAAGGACAAGTTAGGAGCCAAAAAGTTGGAATAGATGGAGGAACTGACCACACCAAGAATTGGGCAAATCAATATGAGCAATGAATGCGTTGAAAACCCCATTTTAGCATCACGACACCATTGGAAGGAAATTAGACACCTGAAGGTCATAGATAATGTTATAAATATCTCGATCGAGCCAATGAGTAAGCATTCACGACCTATTACTACTCCCTCTAGTATTTTTTATGGCGATGAAGAATGTTTATTACTTTCTCTAGACAAAATTGAATGGATAGGGGCCATGGGCTACTTCTATATGTAGTGAAAAGTATGGTTTTTCTCATATTGGATGTATGTAAGCAAGTGTAATATCACAAATTTTACTGCAATATTTAACAAATAGTTGGATCAAGTTTCTTCAGCTCTTACTGTAGTAAAAAGGAACTTGACCGAGAGGCTTAAAAATGTGGATGCAAAGCTAGAAGAGAAAAAGGAAATCTCAAAATTAATCAAGGATGAGGTATTCGAAGTGCGTGGATACCTTACACATATTGGTTTTAACATAGATGCAATTCAAAAATGGTTTCTGGCTTGGAAGGGAATATTGTTTCATTACCAAGTTTATCATCTGAGGTAAACAATATTTAAGAGCTTAAAAAGAGGTCGAGAATCCCACAACATGCAAAGGAGTCCTTACTTGGCTACCTCAGGAGCTTTGCATCTCTTCAATGGCATCCATGTTAAAAAATTTTCCATTATTTCATTACAAACCCATGGGCCAAAGGGAGAAATAAATTTTGTTACAACCTAAAGTTGGACCTTGGACACTACAAATCAATCTACAAATGGGGTTAGTGTCAAA
This sequence comes from Pinus taeda, assembly GCA_000404065.3. Classification (NCBI taxonomy): domain Eukaryota; kingdom Viridiplantae; phylum Streptophyta; class Pinopsida; order Pinales; family Pinaceae; genus Pinus; species Pinus taeda. The sequence continues at coordinate 28,309 of APFE030526326.1, forward strand.
ATATAGAGGAAGAAGAGAGCTGAAGAAAAAGAAACTAACTTGAGATTTGTTTTCTTGGAGGAAATAATGGAATGTGCTAAAAATGGAAATGCGAGAGGCACAAGGGAAGCAATGGGCAACATGGTGGTGGTGGGACTCAGACATGGACCTCACTCCTTTCATGGCTTAATCATCGGCGATGAACATGGAGCTATGCAGTCATTGCTTAAGGAATCCAATCTAGTTTTTCTTCCTCTAGAAAAAATTTATTGCATTGAATGGACATGTCCATTTATGCAGCATGGAATTATTGTTTATTGGCCCATACCCTATCGAAAGGTATATCCCCAGCAATGTAGACATAAACAGTTTGGAAACATCACCTCATCCATGGACTAAGTGGAACCATCTATGCTCATAATACTCACAAAAAAATAACTTTATATCAGTAATATAACAATATTTAAAGATTGATCTCGAGTATTGTTTGCATAGACCATGTTTAAGTATGAAGTTTTGAGACCAGTGCATAAAGATTCAAAGTAATGAACATTCAAGAATATGATCTAGCAAATACCTATAGCTATATGGTGTGATGGCAGAGAAATGTTGTGGAATACTTTAATTGGTGCAAGGACTTGTAGTTGTTTAAATAAATATGAATTATGCGCCTCCTTGAATTTTATTTAGCAAAAATCAATGATGACTTGGAGAGAAGTCCTCCTTTTATAATGAGGCCTTGTAACAGATGTTCAAATTTTTCTAGTAATATCATATTATTGATTGAGACAAAAGTGTCATAATGTAAATTTTAGGTCCATAGTGTCATTGATTTCACAACCATGTAAAATGCTATAATTTCCTGTAAATTTTGGTCACAAGTCAATCCCTTGGTCCATGACATTTAGTTTTCAATAAGAAGGCATTGATGACAGGTTAATTATGATGACTTTAGTCCAAGGGATGTTTTTTTTGCCCCTTTATATGTTCAAGGGGAGTTTGTTCATCCTAGAATTAGTTCATTGGCTTGTATCAACTGTGTAATGGCACAATGGTGATGATGATTAGCGGGATCATATTCTGTGTTTTGTTGTTGATTAGATATGATTTAGTTTGTTGTTGCTTTGTTTGTTGGTTTCCTTGGCCTTGTCTTCATGCATGTGGTGATTCTATGCTTTCGATGAGTACATGTATATTAGCTAATGTCATTGCATTGGTTGACAGTAATGTGGATGTGGTTGGAGTTATTTGTTATCTTTTTTATTGTTGCTTATGATGTGTTGCCACTAATGGTTATGTTGCTACTTGGGAGTATAATTGTTTTTGATACATTCATTTGTTATTTCTTTATGTTAGTGATCAGATTTTTTTTGTTGTATTGATTTGAAAGTTATTTCTAGTTAATGTTGTGCTAATATCATTTCCAGATATAAAATTTTCTTTGGTTTGGTTTTCTTATCCATAAAGAATGTATCCATGAGCATGTGATTGTCAATTCATCTAACTTGGTGAAATTTACTGTTTTGCATGAAATTAAAAACATGAATTTAAATGGTTGAACAACAAGATATAAAAACACATCAAGCACAAATAACATAGCTCAATACAAAAAAAAATGTGAAGGATTTCACCCCTCATGGGCTACATCTCCTTGGTCCAACTTCATAGTGTGGGCCTTTGTATTAGCTTCAGTAGTGCTCAAATTGTGGTTACATGCATCCAATGCTATTGGAACCTATTCCAATGAGTTTAAAACATTAAAATAGATCAGAAATGACTATTTGTTTACTCAATTTGGTTACCAATTGCTTTGGGAATGGCCTCCAACACCTAGTGGCCCTAGGCTTCAAAAATATTCAAGTGACCAAAACCACCTATAGATGATCTATTTTTCCTCTACAGCCTACTCCAATGAGTTCCTGACATTCCATTTAGACCAAAATGACTATTCATTTTTGAAATTTGGCTGAGAATTGCCTCAGTTATGGCAAAACCAATTTTTCCTAGAAAACCTCAAAACCTCTACTAAATCTGGAGAGACTCTAGTCAAGTCTGCCAAAATTGGCAGTTTTCACCTAATTTGGTGGGCCTACAAAACTACCTCCATATTAAATTCAAGTTAATTAAGGTTAAACGAGGTTAATGGTGCTTAACAGTTGGCATTGGCCCATGGTTTTCACTTGGTAGTCATATGGAGAGGGGGTTGGCCCTGTCAGGCCAGCTACCTCCTCTTCGCCATCAATTATGCATGCACTTTAAATATTGGGTCCTAGAAATAGTCTTCAACATGTGCGTTGGTTGTTAAACATGTGCGCTAGTGGTTGAATAGTAAAGTATGGGAGTTATGAGGGGGAGGTAATGGGTTCAAACCTGCCCTCCCTCAAATCACATATTTTTATAACATATAAATATATGCAATCTCGAAACTTTGGTTAATCGAACATACAAATATTATATAACATTTACACAATCCAGACTTTGTATTTATGTTTACCGTCGGTGAATTTGAATTTAGTTAAAATTAATATATTTAAAATATATATAATAATATATATATATATATATTATTATATATATATATATATAATATATATATATATATATATATATATATATATATATATATATATATATAGATATATATATAAATATATACATATTATGAATAATACTGATTCTATCAAATATACAAAAATAGTGTTACATGGAGGCACCGACCTCTGCAGAACCTGTCTCAGAGAATTTACTAAGTGTTAGCAAACAATGACTGAAAAAAAGACTGACCGCGAGGGGAAACCAGTCCAAAGAAGGTGTGAGCTGCCCATGCAGGGGAAACTAGCTTATAATGTCCATGTTTGAGAGACTTCCAACAAAACAAAAAAACCAAAAAGGACCCCACTTAACAGCAACCACAAATTAAAACCACTAAGAAGACCAAAGAAGACCTAATGACTAGGAACCTGGAAAAGAAACGAAGCCTACTAGGTGTCAACAGGTGGCAGGGTTTACTCTATGATAAGACACCCGTAAGCATATGGGTCATCGTTGGCTTGTTGCTGGCCACTAGTCGTGGCGTCCCGCTACGCTTCACCATCTGGATTTTTCATCCCATCTGTCTCCTTCCCAATGCCACCTCGGGTGTTACTCGTCCTGTTCAGTGCTTTCGGGTTGGAGCGAGTCACGTCCATCATGTTCTGAGCGTCACCTTGCGATTTTTTCTGCCTGCAGTCGCCCGTCCTGTTTAGAATGATGCTATACGGGACTAAATTGTGTTGTGGCTCTTCCCTGAAGGCAACAAAGGTGGTGGTGATGATATAGGGGTGATCCAGGGTGCATCTAAATTGGAATTAGGTGGAGTGAGAGGGGTTCATCGTTAGCTCATAGTCAAATTGACAGTGTTGGGTTTCTGCCATATACCTTTGGCTAGCTCTCTGGGCCTGCCCTCTTCTATTGCGGCTGATAGGGGAGCGACCCCTGCTTTGAGTTGTGTTCGAAGGCGAGGAGGAATCTGCTTGAGCCGAGTCAGACAAGGACGGTGAGGGAGTGCAGATTGCTCTCCCTCGACTGCTACCCCTACAACTTCTCTTTTTGTGCCTGAGGCGGGGCATATTGGCTGGGTGAATATCAGTTCCATGGGTGCTTAGAGGGGCTGGAGACGAGGTGGAGTGGTTTGGGAAGATAGGGGAGTGAAGAATACAAGTTCCTGAAGCGGAATTGAGGGTTGGAACAACAATTCTGTAACAACAGAGCGGGTTATGAGAGAAATGGGCCTTGTCAATTAACTCAATGCAGCAGAGAAGTTGACATCTTCTCCCTGTGGCTGTTCTGGAGCTTGGCTGTGTTGCTGCAGGTAGGAAATTGTAGGTGAGAGGAAGCAGAGCAATGGGGGGATGTGGATTATTCTCCATCTTAAGGTCCAGAACCATAAGTAGGTGGCCTCAGCTCTCTCCCTTCATTAATGATTTTTAGCTTTCAGGCCTCATTAAATCGCCATTAATTATGGCGGTGGGCATCTCGTTAGCAGTGCGGGAGGCCATGTTGCTATACCGATTGCCCACCTGGATGATCCTCGTTGTGCCATCTCCATTAATCACCCGCATCTGGGGTATATAATATATATATTAAATATTATAATAGTTAATAAAAAACTATATAATATAAATAATAGACATATATTATAAGATATAATAATAATATTTAAATTAAATAATTTCAAATTTCACCTTAGAGGATAATTAGGCAATTTTCCTTGCACACAACCACACTGGCGAATCTAGAGATGACACTTGTCACACTTTCACTAGCTCAAACTAGGGAATATTCTCTACATGCCGACTGGGCATGCAATCAAGCCTAGTCAAACTTTGAATTTTTTGCCAAACTTTCAGAAGCTCTAACTTTTGCATACGATGTCAGTTTTGTGAACTGTTCGCGACGTTGGAATCTTGGCGACGAACTATATCCAGTCATTCAGGTCTGAAGAAATTCAGTGCACTTTTAGGTTTTAGCTAAAACATTGATCCTTGATCATTCCTACCCACTAGAAGCCTTTTGGACCCCAAAAGCTCTCTTGATCACTAATTATGTTGATGAGGGGATTTTTCCCTCATCCTTTCAGTCTTTATCCATTAAAATTTTCCTAATTTCAACATTTGGAGCTTTTCACAAAAGGTCAAAATTTTCTTTGATTCCGATGACAATCTATTGTTGTCTTTGACATCGTCATGCTACAATATTTCTAAATTTGCAGAACATCAATCTAATTTTGCAAAAAACATATTTTTCCTACCTTGGTCAACAATAAAAGGAAACTTGGAATATTTCTCACCTTGCACTTTGTTTGTATGGTGATTTTTAACTACTTTTGCCTTGTACTTGAGTCAACTCTTGCCCAAGTTTCTTTGCCATTCTAATGTGCCTTTTGGAAACCAGCAATGAACATTAGTGAAACCCATGCCTTCTTTTCCAAGCTGCTTTGTCCTCTTCTCTTTGACCTTTGCAACTTCTTGCATTAACACCTTGTTTTCAACACCACTCAACACCAATGTTGGTTGCTGCAAATGTTTTTCAACTTCTTTTAAAGGAAGCCTATTATCATTCTGAAACAACCCATTAAAAATATAAGCATATTTATAAAAAGTATGATTCAAAACATCTCTTTGTTTGATCATCAATAATGTCAAGTTCGGACTTGCCTTCACTAGCCTCTTCATTTGCCCTACATTAACTAAAGAAATGTTCAATTTCTTGTGATGAGCTCTCACAACATACTTCACACCATATTTAAGGAAATGATATTTGTGCTCATAGCGATGAAACATTGCTTTCCTATCATCCAAATATTGAATTCCCAAGATAATTCCAAAAATGTCAAGTGGAACCACATCTAACACGACTTCATAAACAAAGTTTGCAGTAATAGAAAATCTAAAAATGCATTTCCTTGAAACCTATAATAAATTGGCATCCTTAACTATCCAACCCAAAGGGTATGGTTTATGATGTGGTACGGTTTCAAGTTTAAGCTCTTTAACTAAGTCTTCTGAAATCAGGTTTGCTTGTGATCCAGTATCAGAGAGTGCATCAATCTTGGTATGATTTGAGATTACTTTGATAGTGAACAACTCTTCCCTTTTGTCTTCATTTGGAGTGTTGTTGTGACTGTTTGAGGAACTAGTACTTTCAACATGTTGACCTTTCAAACCCATAGCTGCAATTTTTGTCTCGTCTCCTGAATCTGGCCCTTAGTAAGTCCTTTTTAGCTATAGAAACAATTTTTCCCTTCTCTTTGGCTTTCAATCTATCTGGTTTTAATTATGGATGAAGGTTCCGATAATGGTCTTCATTGTGGCCAGTCTTTGAATAGTTTTTGCATGTGAGTTTTTCCTTCTCTTTTTTTATACTTGCATTCTTCTTTCCCTTCCATTTTCCTCCCTTCTCTTTTCCCTTACCCTCACTTTCACCTTTCTCCTCTATGTTTTGTTTTCCCCTTGCCTCAAGATGCATGGCTTGCACACATTATTCACCTAAGTTTCTTGGGTTAAGCATAAGGATAGTATAATGCAAATAGGAATGTAAACCTCCAATATATTTCTAGAGTGTGTCTTGCGAATTCAAGTTTACTCCCAAAAATAAAGCCCTCTTCCTAAGCTCCTGAGTGCAGTCTTGGACATTTTGTCCTTTTAGTTGCCTAAAGTTTTGCCAACTCATGATTGCTTTTTTCATATAGACTAATGGATAAAATTTTCTTTTAATGGAAGAAATGAATTTGACCCAAGAAATGGAAATCTTACCATGGATTCACATTTCCTCTTGTGTCTTTGCTTCCCACCAAACTAGTGCACCTCCTTCTAGCCTCAGTGAAGGCAACTGGATCTTTATGTCGTCTTCTTGAGGGTTCTAAATTATGCAGTATACCTCCAACTGTCAAATCCAATTGTCCAACGTTTTTGCATTCGCTTCTCCATTGTACATGGGAAGTTCGAATTTTATGTCCAATTTCAATAATGGAGTTTTTCCTTTTGGGGTTTTGGAATGAGTATGGGTAGTGGTGGTAGTAGAAGATGATGTTGTATGAGATGGTGAATATGATGAGGATGGTGGAGATGGAGGTGGCTTTGTACCATTCCATTTGGAATCCTTCTTCTCATATTTTTTGTCCTCTGAGCTTCCTTCTCCATGTGGAGGTTTAGAACTCTCTCCAACCATTCTAGTGTTCTGTGGAGTACTGAAGAAGGTATGTTTTTGGTAATTATTTCAACATATTTTCATTAGAACTTACAAACCTTTTGCATCATGAACTCGAAAAATGATAGGGAATTATAATAAAACATGTGAGATTAATATGCAAGATGAAAACACTGACAATTGGCATTTCCTTATGCAGGAATAAGGAAAAACGAGAAGTTGTCGTTCCAAAGGAAAGGACAAGGATGGGTTAATTGTTGTCCCTTTGACGGGAGACCGTATGCAAACAAGGCAAATCAAATCAAAGCAAATTAGCCCTGGAAAGGAAGTCGAGATATCGGCTCGGCGCAGGAAGGAAAAGAAATGACTGAGGACTAATGGTTCAGTGAATCCCTCAGGATCCTTGATCCTGAGGGATCACTGTTTTATCTATTTTTTGCACTTAGATATCCCCGCCTTCACCCTTATAAAAGGGGAAACACTATTAGCTCGAGAGGGAGTTGTTGTTATATTTTATGTAATTTCCTTTAAGATCAAAACTTTGATCATCGAGTCTCATTAAGAACTGATCTATTGTAATTCCGCTTTATGCATTAATACAAACTTGGTTACTATTTCATCTTTGAGTCTGGAATAACTTCAAGTGGTGTATCCCTGGAGGCTAAGGGCCCGGCCCTAGAGGACACTTGCTGCTGTACCATTACGTTTGGTTTATGCATGGTTTGCTTATCGACGTTATTTGGTAATCTGATGTGTTTTGTAAGTTTACATCACATGCTTTGTTATGTTTGATTTATTAAGGTTTCTAAAGACAAAACTATTGTATTAACTCTACATCGTATCGTTGTTCCTTTAGGTGTTGATATAATACTACCAGTCTTTACAGAATAGTGTTGTTGTTTCATTACAGAGCCTTTGTGTTGTGCACTTGTTCATTAACATTACGGAATTCATCTTGGAAGTCATGTTCTTCGCGATTGTTGGATTTATAAACAATGTTGTTCTATTTTGAAATGCAGTCATACTCTTTCTATATGAGATTGATAACTAGATCAGATTACTATTAAAGTGTTCCGTGTGTATATATGGTTTTCAAGCACTGTTCTATAATTCATCATTAATCAATGCTATTCCATTTTGGTGTGTTATTCAATCCACCCTTAAGAGTGAAGGATTGTCATTTGATTCCTGTAGATTATGATTAGTGCATTTGATCTTATAAACTAAGGTGTTACTGCTTGTTAGACTTAGTTTCCGTTACAATCTCTTAATTGTTGTTCCATTTCAGGTTTGCTATTCTATTTCTTAATTGTTGTTCCATTTCTTATCTGTCGTTTCATTTCTTGTCATTTGTTATTTTGGTGTGAAGAACGATCTTAGGTTGTAGTGAGCATTGACATCTACTGTCCGGCTCCCAGATCCACGATCTGTTCTCTGGTTTCCTTTTCCATCAGTTTACAAAGGGTTGGGTTATTTCTACCGAACCCTTGACTGATAAATTGCTTAGTTTTCTGAATGTGTGGTTTAATCTCTTGAAGTAGTTAGCTGTAAACAAGCATCCGTTTATTCTTGTATTTTTGAACACTGTGCTACTAGCATTACTCTAGCAAATGATAGCCTCAGACTGAGACACTCTTTGAAATAACAAAATGTTCCCAGATTGACATATTAATGTGAGGTAATTAGATGTGAAAGAGACCCTTTTTATAGCTCCACTTTTTGGCACCATTGCCGGGGAAAGAGTGTAGCCATTTGTTCTTTTTTTCAGAGTAGTGTACTAACCTTCTAGGGAAGAATTGGGTTTTGAAAATGGAAGGTAAGAACCTACGTGTGGAGCATGCAACAGCCCTGCTCCTCTGCCCGCTTTCCTACAGATTTGCTACTGTTTTGTTTGGGTAGAATTTAGTAGTTAATTTGTGTGCATGACTAAGCAGAAAAAGCCAGAAAAGAATTCCAAACCTCTACCCAAGCCAGAAAAAGCTAAGGGGCCAGTGACCCTTGGCCGACCAACCTTCATAAACCAAATTTTCAAGAAAGAAAAATCTCAGTCCTCAGTAGGACCCAGAAAAGTTGTTTCTAAACAGCCTACTAGTTCCCTTCAGGCCACAGGATCACCATCTGTAGCCTTTGCTGAGGTGCATAGCCAAACTGAAGAGCAGGACTTTCAAGAAATTGAAAATTCTACTCCAAAACTATTGCAGGAAGGGAATTTTAGTAATCTTTGTGAAGGAGGAGGAGAGACAGGGGAAACTGAGGAACCGAGATCTCCTCTTGAGACAACTTAGCCATTGAACAACCCAGACAAGGGAAGTGCTGCAAAAAATCATCTCTGAAGAAACTCAATCTCCTTAGACATTAGGCACTCTCATTATCCCAGATAGAGGAAGTGTTATTAAAACTATTCCTGTTAAAGCCATTCCCCCTCAACCTAGGAATACCCTCCTAGATATCCCAGAAGGTTATTGGCATATATTTGACCAAATGGCTCAAAACCAGCCAAACACCCAAACCTCTACATTACAATACCCCATAGTGGATTTTGCAGCAAATGCGCCTATGAAAGCAATCCCTCTTCAACATATCCCTACATTCCACAGTCTTACATCAGAAGACCTGGATGCATTTTTATTTGAATTCGATGTACTGTGTAGGGGATATGATTACACGACCGACCCCCAGAAACTGAAACTATTTCCCTCTACACTAAAAGGGGCTGCTTTAAGATGGTTTATGGGATTAGGTGGCAGGGTTATAAATAACTGGGATCAAATGAAAGAATCTTTTCTAAAAAAATATCAGGACTATTGCAAGTCTAGAGAACTTAAGGATGAAATATTCCAAATGATAGCTAGACCAAACGAAACATTAGAGGAGTATGTGGAACGTTTTCAGTATAATCTAAAAAGATCTCCTTATGCATCACTACCTTTACGTGATAATGTGTTGAAAACAACATTAATAAGGGGCATGAAGGAACAATGGATTGAAACATTAAACATTATGGGAAAAGGAGATATTTATCAAGAAAATTTTGCTGACATTATTGATTTATGTATCAAGAGCTTGAGAGATAACACAAGAGTAAAAACGGCAGAACATGATCGGCTTGTAAGAGATAATAAAATTTTGACGGAAGGAGTAACGCGTGTAGAAATTGGAAATTTATTGGAAAATTTTAAAACTGATATACTGGGACACTAACTACACCACTTGATATTATGCATGCCAAACAGAAGCAAATGGAGGTAGAAAAAATTTGGCAATCTTATGTCCCCAATGCAGGAAAAAAGCATAGCCATAAGGAGTGTCCACTGGATGCAGTCCAAACATGCACCATTTGCACAAAATATCACCTTACAGAAAGTTGTCCCTCACTTCCTGGATTAAAAGAAGTATATAAGGAAGTAGAAGAAGAGCCAGAATCGGTGTATTTTCTCAACCAGCGTTGTCAATTGCAGCTGCGACAATCTGGTATGTTTCCAGACCCAACTTCTTCTTTTCAGCCTCCACAGTATAATGCTCAACAATATAATATGTGGCAAAGTCAATTTCAACCCCCATTTCTAAACTGGTCACCACAGTCATTTCCTTCCTCAACCCCGTGGCTAAATCAGGCAAGCCAATATGGTTGGCCGAATCTTCCTTATACCCCACCATATTCGTAAGGTAACGCATACCCACCACAATGGACTCCCCCTACTTCACAAATTTCAGCCTGGCAGACAAACTGGTAGAGACCAATGCATTAGCCAGTAGGAACCATTCCACTCCCTCAACCTACACTGCCAGCCTTACAACAAAATCCCCAGTCTAATCTAAGACCGCAACTCCCAACCCAATCCAACCCCAATCCAAATAACAGACCAGTCCAATCTATCCAAATCATAGAAACACCAGAAATAGGAGTCGATTTGAGGGAGTGTAATGATCTTCAGTTAAGATCTGGGCGAATTATTGAAACCGAGGGAGATAAGACAGTTCAGGTTGAAAATCAGTTACCCAGAGAACATCTATCACAAGAAGAGGATGTGAATAAACAACAAACTCATAATCAAGCAACCACATCCTCTCCCCCATTCCCAGAATGATTAGTCAAACCTCGACCTATACAATATCCTGATTTTGACATTCTGGGAGAATCACAAAATTTGTACATAAAAATTCCATTCCTCCAAGCCATTCAAGACATCCCGATATATGCAAAAACTATCAAAGAATTGTGCATAAAGAAACCAAGGAGGAATATAACAAATAA
>APFE030526344.1:0-11810 GCA_000404065.3 Pinus taeda
CAGATCACAGATCAATACACCAGTATTTTGACGTGGTTAAAACCCTCAGAGAGGGAAACAGTCCACGGCTTGCGCCAACGTGGCTACAACAGGCAATTTATTAATAAAAGAATGAAAATTTACATAAGCTTCTCTCATGCACGGTGAACCTACAAATGACCCTCCATGCGCTTTAAATAGAAATTCATGGACCAATCGGGTGTCAAGCCACGGATCAAATGTTGGTAATACAGAGGAGAGAATGAACCGTCGGATCACTACATATCGTGACCGTCAGATTATAAGTTACAAAATGTACAACGGTAAAGAAACACACTTTACCTAACTCTATACCTAACTCTATACTAGACCAAGTTCAACTTAACTATTTCCTATGTGTCGGAATATCCTAATAGTGTCTTCTCCCTCCCACCTCCGAACCTTGCTTCGCTTGGTTTGGTCTCTGCTCGCTCTAATCCTTCATTGCACTCTGTTGCGACCCTCGGTCCCTTTGCCAAAGGGGGCACCGATCCTCTAGCTTGTAAACCTTGCTCGTCCGAGGGGCATGGGCAGATCATCGGTGCCGTTGATCATTTTATACAATAGGCCAAGCGATGCCTACACTATCTAGGCCGGTTATGCAACAGTGCGATAAGGCAAAGTCCTGAAAAGGGTTTGACTTGAACTAAGTATCATGCGCGTGCTTTATTTTTGTACATACATATGCTTTTAGTGTGTTGTGTGTGCGTGTTTATTTAAGTTTTTATCTCAGTGTGTCGGCGTGATTGCCGCTTATTGTGTCTTTTGCTTCTTGAACAGATGTTTGGATCACCTTACATTGGCTTCGCTGATGGTGCTTCCCGCAGTACTCGCAATCTGTCATCTGCGGCATGGGTGATCTACGATCCTCATGGTGAGTTAGTAGATATTCAAGGGGTGTGTCTGGGTTGTACAACGAACAATGTGGCTGAATATAGTGTTGTAATTGAATTATTAGCCGAGGCAATTAACCTCGGGATCTGCACATTGGTTGTAAACTTAGATTCTCAACTTGTAGTCCACCAGCTCAACGGACGATATTTGGTCGTAGATCATCGCATTTTAAGGTTGTATTTACGTGTTAAGTTATTGGAAAGAGGCTTTGATTACATTACTTATCAACACATTCCAAGAAGATTTAATGCAGTAACCGATGCATTAGCTAACTATGTATTGGACAGACATTTGCATAATATGTAAATCAACATGATACAAGAAGCATAAAATACAATAAACCATAACACCATATATATATATATATCATGTGGCGCACTGAGGCGCTCAAAAAATAAATGTACATGTCTGGATAGAGTCTTTGTTCTCTGTACATCTGAGACACATATCTCTCAAAAAATATGCAGAAAATAAAACCTAGGAGTCTAAGCACGGTGGCGCTCATGATAGCACATCACCACTCGCACCAATCATCTCACCAGACGATGGATGCGAGTCGACACCCATACTGTGTGCCTCTGATATGCAAAGGGCACATCTACCAATCTGGCATAACCGGGAATCCCTTGGGCAAGCCCCTCGAGATTCTGTATCAGCTCTTCCCCCACGGCGCCCCCCGCCTGACGGTCAGCTACAGGTTGGCCTCTCCGTGCTGTGGGGGATAGGCCGGTTGGTCGCTCTGGGCCCACATCTACATATACATACAATCATCATTAGAACAGGCATGTATTAAAAAAGATAAAAAAAAATGAAAAACATCAAAATCAAGGAGTTCATACCTAACTCCTCCTCCCATTCCTCCCCCTCTGGTAGTGGAAGGTTTGGGTCCCCCATGAAACTGGTTCCTGCATAAGGCCAATCCTAGATCACAATCAGCTGTCGACGGAGCCATATGAAGAACTCGGGTTGCCATGACATCTCCTGGCCTTCTCCTCGTCTGGGCATCAGTGCTGCCTAGCGAGCCATTTTAGGCTCTTGTGGAAATGGATCTGCCACCACGGCTATCTGGATCTGGAAGAGTGGTATTCACTCCAGGAAGAAGAATACGACGATCAAACCATATGCAAACTGTTTCATGTCTGCACGCTTGCAATTTGTGAGCTGCCTCTTGATATTAGTAATCACAACTGCAGCCCAGTTAAAGATGGTCGGACTAAGGCATTCAGTCGCGAGTATCAGGTGGTTCTTGCTGGCCTCGTGGGGTGCTTTTACCCCATCTGCACGCGTGATGGTGAAGAGAATGGCCTTCAGAGTCAAATCCCAAATAGTGGTGATTAACACCTTAGCACTCTGCTTCCGGAATTGTGCTTCCGGGCACACTCGAGCTTTTACTTCGCCAACCTTCTCCCCGGAAGGTCTACTACCAGTCAAAATAGGAACTGCCCCTCTCCGTGACAGTCCAGTGATGAGGTATACATCCGAGACCTCAAGCTCTAAGGTCTGGTTCCATAGACAAAACACTTGGTCATCCATGTCCCAAGCATCAATGATAAACTGGAGCAACTCAGGTTGCGACCGCATGTATGATGTAAGAAAGAACTTTTTGAGGCCACAATCCCTCATGGCGTTCATGCACCCCTCATCTCCAATTGCTGAGGCATCCACAATGTCATGTTCTCTTTCTTTCCATTCTACTACCATTTTGACCTGTTTCCTACATCCACAAGGACAAATTCACCTTCATTAGAACATTGGACAAATTATAATCCAGGGAAATTTCAAATTGAATGGGTAAAATTATGAGAAAATTTGGGTCGCGCAGTTAGCGCGACTGTTTTTAAAACAATCGCGCTAATGGCACAACGCCCTTGGGTAATTCACCCCATTAGCATGGGTCCGTGCCGGATACCCGCGCCAATGGGGTGAAGCCCTAAATTTGAAACTCCCCCTTGCTGGGGCTCAATCAGGAACCAAATGGATAAAAAATAGTATAAAAATGGAGCTAAGGGAAGCGTCTCTTACCTGGAGTTGATGAGATCGCGAATGGTTGCATGGATTGGTTGTATTCGCCGCCTGAACTTTGCTTCCCAAATGGACCCTTTTCACTCTTCAAGAGGTAAATAGTAAAAGTAATTCTATTTTTACATTTTCACACTATTTATAAGCTTTTTAACTCATTTTTTTGGGTTTAGAAAGGTTATTTTTGAATATTTTAATATATTTTTGGTCGAAAATGGGTTTTACGTTTGCTTCTTGTGCAGTGACAGGTCTTTTACGCAACTTCGATGGTGAAACGAGTTGTATTTTATACTTTTTCAGACTCGGTAAAAACACGAAAAAGTCACTATGGAGTCATCTTTTAGCTCTTTTCTGACTCGCTAAAAGTGAAAAGATTGCCGAGTTATTCTTCTTGACTCGTTAAATGTATATAAGAGGCGGTCGTTTTTTAAACTCTTTTTCTGACCGTATAAAGAATGAAAAGATCGTTGGGCCTTTGTTGTTTCAAGTTCGTTAATGGAAACAAAATGATGTGATATCGATCGTTTTTTTACTTTTTCGGGTCAATGTCACTGCTTACGAAAAGTACTCCTCGGTCGTAATGATCGGGCGGTTCTTTCGAGCATCGTTTTATACTTTTTCGGGCTTGAGAGACACAACTTTACGAAAAAGGACACCCCTAGAGTTTTCTTTTTGCTGTCTTTTCAAACTCTCTAAACATGAAAAGATGTCGAGTTTTTCCTTTGTCAAACTCGTTAAAACTTTAATGACATCGGGTTTCGTCATGATGACACTTCTCAAGCATATGATATCCCTGTCAAGCTTGCCACCCAAAAATAACCGGGGTACTCGCCAGAAATGGTGGGGGAATAAAGGAATCGTAATCATCATCGTCGGTAGTATGTCACTCTTGAGCATGGCACTTGTCTGCATTCGTGTCTGAGTGGGGACATCTCATCTTGTTTCACACTTGCCTCCGTGGGTTTAGGATATCCTATTTGACCATTCATCTGCTCATTGCCTTGTCGTCATGACCCTTGATCATTTGACATCAAATACTGCCAAATCCACTGTTGTGCCGCCGATATATTCAAGTGAAGTTGACCTCTGCAGAATACTCAACCTTCCTCCGATATCTCACACAAAACATATTGTCTTTCTTCATCTCATGTCGATGATGTGGGAAACATTATGGCCCACCTTCGATCAAGATCACTTCCTGTCGAATTCAGCTCACTATCCAGGAAGGTGACCTAGAGACTCCCTTCAGGTACCTTGGAGCCTGCATGCTTCAATGGCAGGTTCTTCGTGTTCGAAGAGAGGTTTTCATCATTGGCCTCCGATCGGATGATTCTACGGGTGTTCGACGTCGGCTCATTGATTCACACACCATGGATTGTACCTATAGTACCTTGAGGACCATCATCATTATTGGTGGAACCTCTCACGTCTGTTAACAATTTTCATCATTGACTGGTAATCAGACGATGTTCATGCATGTTCGACTTCGACTCCTATATTCACATGCTTGAACTTGTACTGTGTTCAGGTCGAGTTGGAGCGCAAGACCCCAGATTGTGCATATTAGCATCCGGGCTGCGTTTTGTGGATTATTATAATCATTACATGACTCATTTGTTGGATGGCTGCGACCATACCTGAGTCCATTCATAGATCCTCATTGGATGGTTGCGTCCATACCTGGGATCCAGTTATATATACTCTATTATGGATGGCTGCGCCCGTGCCACATATATCATGTACTTGAAGATATCAGTTGTACTTCTTTTCACAGGTTCTCCGGCGGTAATGTTTTCAGTCACGCATGTTCTTGTAAAGCACTTCACCCCTCTCTCTCTCGGGCCTCATGCTTTAGGGGGCATCTGTTACACAGTAATTTTTCACCGTTTCTCACCGTCCCTGTTACCCCTCTCCTGCATCTTGGAGGACTCATTCCGGGACTTGTGAGAAGTGACAAGACTTGAAACCACTTGCATCATTCACCTCTAGACATGAGCTTCATATGCCCTGAAGACATCTCCTGCTCTTTGCCCTTAAAAACAGCCCTTTTTTCATTAGCGCTGGTCCAATGTGTTATGACCGCGCCAATGGGGAAAATCCTATTGAAAGGGCGCGCCATTAGCGCTCTGTCTCAGAGTTGCAATCACGCCAACTGTTTTGGGCAAAGTTTTGAACTAATCAACCTCTGAAGGTTCTGTCCAACTCATTCACCAACTGACTCCAAGTTAAGTGAAGATGGTTTGGCTTCAAATCTCCTTGAATAGGAAGTAGTTTGCCACCATTCCATGGAAGTTTCCAAGTGATGAAGCCAAATCCATTATTGTTGGGATTGACCTTATCTCTTCCTTTTCCTCTATAAAAGCTTGTCTCCATGGCTTGAACAAGCTAGTTCTGACTCTAGTGGCAATACTTGTGCTGAAAGGAAGATATCAAGAGATTGGAGTTGCAAGAGCCTTCTTTGTATCCATAAGGATTTACCTAAGTAAGGAGATTTTGTCACTAAAGAGAGAGAGAGCTTGTCCCTCATCCCCTCAAGCTTTGCAAGACTTGTGTAGCTGAGCACCCAGCCAAAGGAGGACTTGACGTTAGGATTCTGGTTGTATTCTCCTTTGTTGATTATTAATAATAGATGACTATCATTATGGTTCCATTATCATTGTACTTGTAATGGTTGATGTTGAATTATATCCTTCCTGACTGATGTATAATTGCATATATTAGATTTCACGCTTGTGTTTGTGTTGTTCTCTTTGTATGTGCAGGTGTCCATTCATGAGGATAGTGGAGGATTGTGACCGGCCAAGGCAAAGGAACGTGGGCGACATCTCTTCTACAAACAAAAGCATTGGAACTCAAGTAGGTCTTCATCACCTACCTTTTATTTGCAATTAGGAACTTGCGTGATAGCAGTGTTTGATTGTTGCTAGACCCATTCTGGGCTAGTAGGGATCGCCTCTATCTCTAGAGGGGATTTACCTCTCCAACACTGATAAAGAAACCATTTTAATGAAAATCCTATTCCTCTTCCTCACTTTGAAAATGTTGGTCTTCCTTATATGGCTACATTGTCACTTCCCGGATTCATGATAGGTTTACCAATGTGGCTTTTTTCAACTTCTATAATCCCAAATACCCAAACTATTCGACATCAGCCCATCTTTTCACCTCAACCAAGTTCACCATCTGAACATCACCAACCTCATGTTGACCCTTTACCTTCTTATTGATGATGTTAGACCCACCAACATTCAGGGGATCTGCCTAGTAGGAAGTCCCAACTAGGCCTCACACTGTTTGGTGTACAAGTCCCATCTAGTACGATGGCCTGCTTGCCATTATCTGAAATATATGCCTTAGCTCTTGCTTGTTAGCACGGGAGAGTGTTTTTCTTTGTCTTTGAACAACGAGGTTTGCATGCTTGGTGGGTGCTTAGTGCTGCTTGTGTAAAAGTTATTTCACTATAGAGGGAGAGGGTGGAAGTGATTTTGAGGTTGAAAGGGAATATTCCCAACTTTTCTAGAGGCACACAACCCAATAGGACATGAACATCTTCTGGCGGAGCAGTCCACACGGATGCGGCAATCACAAACACAAGGTGAATGGATAGCACATACAACACCCAGCAGAATAGTCCACACGAGTGCGACGGGTGTTATAAAAAGTTACAAGAACAAATCTGTCGAGTGTCGGACGAGATAGACCACACGAGCAGGACAACATTAGCAAATGATAAAACATATTTCCAATAGAATATGTACTAAAAAAACCGAAATAGTTCAATTATCTTAATACAGGTTAAAGAAACATGCATTACAAGCACCCAAAAAATATTCTTACAAACGAATACAATACACATGTGAAAACATGCTAGCCTATTATCAGGCTTCTGAATTAAGAAAAAGTTCCAACACACATCAGTACACTATTACATCATTAACCCGACAGCAAGGCACTGAAGCCAATACTTTCTCCTTAAAGAAAATACTTCAGACTCTGAAGTTTATGTGGGAGGATCCAAGGTGAAAAGAATTTCACATGTACAAATGAAGGGTATTTATAGCAAAGGGTAAAGCTAACCCTTGTGACTATTCGACTTCCCTCATGACTGTTTGGCTTACATGACTCTTGAGATTTACATGTGGGTCTCTTGGACTTCGACGTTACATTACGTTTATTACAACAGTATGGACCACAGTAGTTATGTGGCTAAGATGACTCATGACATAACTCGACATGACAAGAGCTTGTATGTTCATGCTAGTGGTGGTGTCCATGTCGAGCAATAGTTCCGTTGAGTGATGGATGTGCTCTTAGTGTATCATAGCATTACCTCCACATGGCAAGGTGTGCGGAGTCTTGGATGGTCTTAGTATTCACTTGAAGTTGCACGTGCATGTCTCGCCTTTACTTGTACTTTGACATGCTCCATGTGTTTGTCTGTTTACAAGCAAGACTCCTTGCATGTGCTCCTTGTTCATCCCATTCATCGTCGCATCATCTCTCATCCATGTACCTATATCTGCAATCACTCATGACGAGACAACATCAAATCTTGAAATCTCTTAGTCTACCATGATGCATTGTTTTCTTATTTTGGATGCAGGTAATCAGGAGAGAGGACAAGGCTCTCAAACTGCATAGAGAACATTTTAGGCTAGGATGCAGGCTCTGGGCCATTTTCCATGAAAATTTCATAGAGCTCACTGGGAGGCTGAGATGGGAAATTTGGATTGGAATTGACTGTCTGTGGGATTTGGCTAGCTGGAGGGCATATCTGCGTAATTTTTTTAGGGAGATAGTGCATGCATAAGAGGGGAGACTGGTAGTGAAAACTGCACAATTTCTCTGGGGAGGCTAGCAGCAGGTTGCTAGAAAAACTACGCAGAGTTGGGAGGCTGGCCTGTTGTACATATGTGTGGAGTTTTTGGGCTGAGCGAGATGTTGGGAAGGTGGGAGACTTCTCATGAAAACTATGTAGTTTTTAGGAGGAGAAGTAGACCAGCTGACACGATGACTGGTTGGAAAAACTACACAATTTCTTAGGTCAATGCAGTGATATGCAATGGGCGTCTATCCAACATGTCTGCGCACTTTCTTCAGTCAGTGGAAGCGAGCATGCTTGGTAGATTATGTGTAATTTAATGGAGGAGTGAGGCTTGGAGTCACTTCCCAATCAAACTCTCTAGTTGAGTAACTGAAGTGTTGGTTGTTTTTCTTGCGGGAAAAGTAGATTGATACGGCTTTCTAAGAAGCTTCTACGCTGTTCTCGGGACAGTCAGTTGGTTCGACTCCAATATTGCACAGTGCAGGCTGTCTAGGAGGAAAACTCAAGGTCTGTGTAATTCTGACCAGTAGTACATGTTCACTAAGGGTTGAAACTACTCATTACAACTCAGTGGAGGTTCAGATGTTGGGGTTGATGAGATCAACAAAGCTTCAACAAAATGACTAAGTCTGTGAGCGAGTGAAGGTATGCATGCATGACCTTGCGAACACGCACTCAAGATGACTTGATGATAAGACACCTTGAACTATGAAGACAACATACACTCAGTGTACTGACCGATGGGTACGAGCGACAAGCGCGAAATTGAGATAAACATTTGGAGGACCGTGATGACACTTGCACAAAAGTGCCTATAACATTGTGTGTGAGTGCAATAGATGTTTACATGGCGAGCACAACTTAAACAAAACCTTCAACCTCACCAGAATGAGGTCACAATCATGACATAGAAATCAACTTGCTAAACACGATAGTTGGTCAAATAAGTGAAAAGGAAGCAAGACATGTAGAAGAAACATATAAAATGACTTTTTCTTGTTTGTGCACATGCATGTTATCGAGGATAGGATGATAAGACAATGACAAGCAGTCCCTGCAAACTCAACTAAGAGGTGTACTTCAAAAGGTGTTCTTTACTTACCATACTTACCCTCAAGATGATCATGCATCCGACGGAGTTTGCATGCAGTCCTCATATTTTCCATTCCTTGGTCCTTCTCCTCAACTTCTTGGAAGTGATTTCAACATGTCACCTTTTCTTATAGTCATTGAGAGGTAGATCTGTGCAATTTCAGCTGATAGTGACTATTGCCTAAATGAGACCCTGGGAGGTTTTTCTGCACAGTTTTTGCATGCAAGACAGACAGGGAAACTTGGGAAACACTGTTCATTTTTAAGGCACAAGACACTTCTACAATATGGGGGTCCTAGGAGGACACCTCTGTGCAATTTCTGAGTGTAGTGTAGCTCAACTGCTCTGCGCATTTCTAGAGGAGTGTTGGCTGCTTGACTTCTTTGCACATTTTTGGAGAGCTATGCTGGTTGGTGTCTTTGTGGATGTGGGGTTTTAGTAGGAAAGGGATGAAGCTTGATGGTTGTATAAGCAAAGTGCACAGTTCACAGAAGTTGGATGAGGCTAGGTTGCTTTGGAAAATGGTTAAGTGTGAGATAAGTGAAACATATGTAAACAGTGATATGACTCAACTATGATCGCACACAGACATTTAGTGTCACAACTTAGACCATCCAGAATGCATAAGATCTACTTTTCCTGATGCAAAAACATTCGTGAGTTCATGAAGTGAGTGTGAAACATGCCTATGTGATGAGAGCCACTCATGCGTACACAATTCCCTTTAAGGAAAGAAACATTCCCTTTGCATGACAAACAACAACCTATATGCCCAAAAATGACACATGCTGCATAAATATGAGAACGCGGAAAACTCTTAGGTTCAAGGAGGGGAGCTTCAAATCATCAGCTTACTAATAAGTGACTGAGGATGATCGATCATAGGATTGAAGGTAGGATTTGAAGTTTTCATGCGATCCAAAATTTTGGAGGGTGGTTGTAGTCACTACAGCACTTGGTGATACACTGGTAGAACTCCAGCTCTTTGAATGGACCTTGTTTCATAAAAATAAATTCTAACCCTTTTGGAAGTATTCTTCGATTCTTTAATCATTGTGGTTTCCACATTAGCTAGATTGAAAGATGTAGCACTTGCCATGTGCTTGATCGGTCAGCACATATTCCAAGCCAAGTCAACCCAATTGTTTTGATTGAGGGTGAGGGGTATATTGGTGCACAAGTAATATCACTGTCAGAGTTTAAGTTTCATGTCTAGTGTTGCTCTATTGCCAGCAAGTCTGGACAGTGCACCGACAGAGTCACGCAGGAACACGGGCATTACTTTCATGCCAGCGAGCCTGGTCAGTTCCTCGACAAAGTTACTTGCATCAACTCCCTACACATGAAGCCTTTCTCTTCTTTTGCCTTATTCATTTTTCATTTTTTTTAAAACTGTGCATAAGCACTTATTTATTTCATAGGAATAAGAGGGATCCCAACTTATTGAGAGCAGAAGAGGTTTTTTCCTTCAAAGAATTATGTTATGTATACCTCTGACATAGTTGTTAAGGTTTTCCTCATCCCCTTACTCTACTTGACTGAGCTGACAAGGGTTAACCCAAAAGAATTGACTAGAGTCGATGGTACTAGTTAGAGTGCAAGCATTGTGTTTTCACCAAGACTGAATCTAAACAGAATGTATTTTCCATCAAGGCATCATCTACTTAAGACAACAAGGTCTTCATAAAGAGCGAGGACAATAGAATGTTGATAGCTGTACAAGTCCTCTTAGATTTTCCCAGCTTGTTTCGAAAGCGAAATATGGTTTCACCAGAGGCTCACCTATGGGTACAAGCAAGAAAATAAGGCAAAAAGGAAAAAGAAGAAGTAAAAAAGAAAAATAAAAACAAGTAATTAAAATAAGAAATCAAGCAAATAAACATGCAAACCAAAAAGAAAAGAAAAGAAAAGAAAGAAGCAAAGACTACTCCTACTCCTACGCTAAACAGTGGATGGGCTTGTACTCACGTGAAGTGATATTTCCAATGTGGCCGACCTTCACATTGGATGGCCCATGTTGGTAAAGGCATGGTTAACAAGAAATATATGCATGTAAACCAGCGAACCAGAAAGAAAATCAATGAAGATCAACATGCTCCAAGTTCTAAAACATCTTTAGAATAGAAAAAAGTGAATGCACAAAACAAACATTCAGCATACATACCAACAACTTATGTTGTGCAAGCGTGCTCATTGTGTAAAATTCCTCGAAAGCTTGAGCGATGGGATAATGTGGTTCAAGTGGAGGAAGTGAAATCTAGGTGTTTGGTTGATCTTCAATGCGAATTAAAGAGTGATGAGGAGCCTTGGGTGTTTCGAATTTTTTTAATCAGAAGTGGAACTAACCTCAAGATAGCGAGGGCCTGACATAACCGTTAGTGCAGGCTGAAGTGCCTTGACAACCTGCGGGGTTCTCACTTTGTCAATAGGTAGGTCATTGGAGATTAGTGGCCTAGACAGATTAATAATGAGTGAAAACTTCAACAATGTAAACTTTGAAACGAGAACTGATACAATTACCCGTTTTGTAGAGGTAGCAAAAAAGTGGTCTGATTTTGAAAAGTGGTGATGTAGAATACACTTATTTTTTTTCGAAACATATTTTTGACACTTTAACTAACTGATACGATTATCCGTTTTGTAGAAGTAGCAAAAAAGTGACCCGATTTTGAAAATAGGTATGTAAAATACACTTCTTCTTTTTTTTAGCATAATTTTTGACATTTTAAATTTTCTTATGTATCAAATATAAATATCTGTTTTTAAATGTTAGTGATTTTCATAAACGTGTCGATGTAACATCAAGCTTTTTTTTAGAGGGCTTATCTTTTACACTTTAAAATTTATTATGTCCATTTTTTTTTTTGAAATCATGATTACTTAAGGAATTCTCAAGTTGTTTTATTTTTTTTTTTAAATGTTGATTACTTAAAAAAGCAACGATAAAAATATATGTAAAAA
>APFE030526344.1:15902-30236 GCA_000404065.3 Pinus taeda
GTTTTCATTATTCTATTGAAATTTTAATGTTTTTTTGAGTCATGATAAAATATTTTACACCATTATTTCAAAATGTTGAAAATTTAACTTTAAAAAATGTTATTTCAGCATCAACACTTTTTGATTTGTAGATTTTTTGCACAAAAAATTGGTTTTCACCGCCATTTTTAAAACATATTAAAAATTTACCCTAGAAAAAAAAGTGTTATTCGAGCATCAACACTTTTCATTTTGAGGGTTTTGTTGCACAATTTTTTCACAAAAAAAAAAAAATCACCGCCATTTTTAAAACATGTTGAAAATTCTCCCTAGAAAAAAAAGTGTTATTCCAACATCAACACTTTTCTTTTTTAGCACTGTTTTCATGTTTTTTTGGGGTTTTTTGGCTAGAGTTCCTGTTTCAAAGTTTACATTGTTCATCGTGATCAAATGAATAAGTACAAAGATCATGACAACCATGATAAAAAAATTTAGGATGTTCATCGACATGCTCATGATTTGATGAATCGTGCAGAGAGGTAGATGAGAAGCAAGGATGTTCACCCTCTATGTTTTCAGAAATGATAGATGACATGTGGGATGGATTTTCAGAGGAAGATTTGTCTTCTCCACAATGTAATGAAAAATTGACATCCAATGTGTCCTGTGAACAATCAGACGTAGAAACATCCAGAAATGAGTTTTCACAGGGAAATCAACAATGGAAGAATAAGAAGGGATGTCAGGATTGAGTGGATGAGGCACGGATGGAAGGGATTCATCCTTCACCGTGGGTTGTTCTTTAGATACCTGAACACACTCATCATGAATGATAGCGCAGGTTGGTTACACAATACGAACTCTGTCAACAAATTGATCCTCCTTCACAACAAGTGTGGAGTTCGGAATGGAAGAACACAAAACAATGTATTTCAGAGGATCAGCAAATCACAGAGAGAGAGGTTAAGGTAACAAGTCCACATGACAACCAGCAGGCTTGCAAGCCAAATCCACATAGATATCAAGAGCAGGTGGGGTAGGAGGATGTGACAGTTCAACATATGTGTGTGCATGTTCTCCCACATCACTCTGTGGGGGTGGAGCTGTTTGATTAGGGGAAGGCAGAAAGTCACTTGTGAAAACAACTGTGTCCGCTTATGATTGCGCAGTTGCATCACCGAAGAATGCTGGGAGGGGTTTGAATGATTCTAAGAGTTGCGGATTTTCAGATATGTAAAGAAGATACTCAAATATTCCATTGAGGAATTCCCAATCAATTTCATTTTCAAGAAATCAATATGCAAGATTACAAAAACACATGTAAAACTGTTAAACATATTCATCAGGTGCTTTTCGTAATTTCAGAATTTCTTTATTGAGCACTTTACAGTCAAAATGATTGAAAGCATGGTCTATCTCTGTGATCAGAGGTTGGAAAGAGTGAATGGATTTTTCAGGCAGCATCGCATACCAATGCAGTGGTCTCCCTTGAAGCGCGTAGGTGAACAACGTGCAGGTCATGTAATCTTAAAAACTTTCATGCCTTTCACATGAACCTACAATGCCAACCACATGTCTAACCAAGGCTACTTGGCCTCCACCATCTATCTTTTATGTGACAAGTTATTCCAGATATCCTCTAAGATCTCAATGTTGTTTCCATAAGACATTCACTTCGAAAGAGAAATTTTGTGTTTAGTCATGATAAGTATGCAGAGATTAAAAATAGAATGTGAGGACTCATCTTGTCATTTGGCCCTCCTTCTAGCACCAAAAATGTCAATGGTGCTGGACTCGCCAACATTCGGGGGATCTCCCCGGTATGAAATCCTAACTAGACCTTGCACCATTTGGTGTAGAAGTCCCATCGAGTGTGATGGCCTGATTGCCATTATCTTAAAGATATGCCTTATCTCTTGCTTTTCTACAAATGTGAGTGGTTTTCTTTGTCTTTGAACAACAGGGTTCACTAGCCTGGTGAGTGCTTAGTGTCAATTGTGTCAAAGTTCTTTCACTGTAGAGGGAGAGGGTGGAAGTGAGTCTTAGGTTGAAAGGGAATAGTCCCAACTCTGCTAGAGATAGACAAGACAATAGGACACGTGTAGCTTCTGGAAGAGTAGTCCACATGGATGCAATAGTCACAAACATAAGGTGAATAGATAGCACATACAACACCAAGCGGAATAGTCCACATGAGTGAGACAGGCATTATAACAAGTTACAAGAATGAATCCGTCGAGCATCCGATGGGATAGCCCACATGGGTGAGACAATGTTAGCAACTAATACAACACATTTCCAATAGCATATGTACTAAAACAACCAAAATAGTTCAACTGTCGTGATACAGGTTAAAGAAACATGCATTACAAGCATCCAAAGAATAGTCTTACCAAAAAATACAATACATGTGAACATGTGCTAGCCTATTAACATAATTCTGAATTAAGAAAAAGTTCCAAGGCACATCAGTACACCATTACATCACTAACCGTGATAATGGGGCATTGGAGCCATTGCTCCTTCCTCAAAGAAAAGACTACAGACTCTCAAGGCTATGTGGGAGGAGCCAAGGTGAAAATTATTTTGCATGTATACATGAGGGGTATTTATAGCCAAGGGTAAAACTGGCCCTTGTGACTGTTTGACTTCCCTCGTGATTGTTTGACTTACACTAATATTCAGATTTACATGCGGTTCTCTTGGACTTCCATGTTACATTACATTTATTACAACAGTATGTCCCACAGTAGTGATGTGGCCAAGATGACTCATGACATGGTTTGACACGACAGAGCTAGTATGTTCATGATGTTGGTGGTGTCCATGTCAAGCTGCAATGTTATTGATTGATGGATGTGCTCTTGGTGTATCATAGCTTCACCTCTGCATGGCAAGGTGTGTAGAGTCTTCGATGATATTGGTCTTTGTTTGATGTTGCACGTGCATGTCCCTCCTTCACTTGTACTTTAGCATGCTCCATGTGTTCGTTTGTTCACGAACAAGTCTCCTTGCATGTGCTTCTTATTCATCCCATTCGTTGTCATGCCATGTCTCATCCATGTACATATATCTGCAATGACTCATGACGAGATGACATCACATCCATAAATATCCTAATCTACCATGATGTATTATTTTCCTCATTCGAATGTAGGTAACTAGGAGAGAGGACAGGGCTTTGAGACTACACAGAGCAAATTTTAGGTTAGGATGCTGGCTTCAGGCACTATCCATGAAAATTGCGTAGAGGTCACTGAAAGGCTAAGATGGGAAATCCAGATCAAGAGTGACTTTCTACGGGATATGGCTCAGCTAGAGGGTAAATATAAAAAAAAAATTCAGGGAGATAATGCAGGTAGTAGGGGGAGACTCGGAGTGAAAACTATGCAATTTCTCCAAGGAGGATGGCAGCGGGCTACGGGAGGCTACTGGAAAAAACTACGTAGAGCTGGGAGGCTGGCCTATTGGACATCCCTACATAGTTTCTTGGCTAAGTGGGATGTTGGGAAGCTGGGAGACTTCTCATGGAAAATACACAGTTTTCAGGTGGAGCAATAGGCCAGCTAAGAGGGTGACTGGCTGGAAACACTGCGCAATTTTTGAGGGCACTGCAGTGATAGGTGGCAAGTGTCTGTCCGACATGTCTATGAAATTTATTTAGTCAGTGGAAGTGGGCATGCTTGGTATCTTATGTGCCATTGTTTGGAGGAGTTACGCACAGAGTCACTACACGGTCAAGCTCTCCGGTTGATTAGCTGGAGGCTTGGTGGTTTTGCTTGTGGGCATCGCAAATTGAGATGTCTTGCTGAGAAACTTCTACGATGTTCTATGTGATAGTTAGTGTGGTTGAACTCTAGGATTGTGCAGTGCAGAGTGCCTGGTAGGCAACCTCAAGCTTTGCGCAATTTTGGGGAGCAGTAAATGTTCATTAAGGGTTGAAACTGTGTAGTGCAGGCCAATGGAGGTCCAGCTATTGGGGTTGGTACAGTCGAGAGAGCTTCAGCAAAATGACTATGTTTGTGAGCGAGTGAACTTGTGCATGCATGACTGAGTGATGGCTAAGAGTGATAAGAAAACATTTGAGATAAACATTCAGATGACCGTGACAAAACTTGCATGACAATGCTTACAACATCGTGTGTGAGTGAGATAGATATTTACATGGCGAGCAAAACTCAAACAAAACCTTCAACATCACTTGAATGAGGTCGCAATCATGACATAGCAATCAACATGCCGAAGATGACAATTGGTCAAACAAGTGAAAAGGAAGTAAGACATGTAGAAGAAACACATAAAAATAATTTTTGTTTTTGTGCACATGCATGTTACTAAGGATAGGATGATAATACAATGACAAGTAGTCCTCCAAACTCAACTAAGAGGTGTACTTCGAAAGGTGGTCTTTACTTACCATACTTACCCTCAAGATGATCATGCACCCGACGGAGTTTGCATGTGGTCCTGATATTTTCCACTACTTGGTTCTTTGGTCCTTCTCCTCAACTCCGTGGAAGTGATTTAAACATGTCAACTTTTCCAGTAGTCATTGAGAGGTAGATCTGCACAATTTCAATGAATAGTGATTGTAGCGTGAATGAGACCCTGGGAGGCTTGTCTACATAGTTTCTGCATGCAAGATAGATAGGGAAACTTGGGAAACACTAGGCATTTTTGAGGCACGGGACATTACTGTGAGATGGGGGTCTTAGGAGGACACCTTTGCGCAATTTCTGAGTGCAGTGCAACTAGAATACTTTACGCATTTTTGGAGAGCAAGGTTTGCTGCAAGACTGCTCTGCACATTCTTAGAGAGCAGTGTTGGTTGCCTCACTAATCTACACATTTTTGGAGAGCAATGTTGGTTGGTGTCTCTACGGGCTGTAGGGTTTTAGGAGGCAAGTGAGGAAGCTTGATGGTTATAGAAGAAAAGCACACTGCTCATGGAAGCTTGGTGAGGCTAGGTTGCTCGAGAAAATGGCTAAGTGTGAGATCAGTGAAACATATGTAAACAGTGATAGAGCTGAATTGTTATCACACATGGGCACTTAGTGTCACAACGTAGACCATCCAAAATGCATAAGACCTACTTTTCATGATGCAACAACCTTCATGACAAGAGTGTGTGATGTGAGTGTGAAACATGTCTATGTGATAACAACCACTCATATGCACACAATTCCCTTGAAGCAAAACACCATTCCCTTTGCATGACAAACAAAAACCCATATGCCTAAAAATTACACATGCTGCATAAAGATGAGGTTGTAGACAACTCTTAGGTTCAAGGAGGGGAACTTGAAATCATCAGCTTACCAATAAGTGACCAAGGATGATTGATCGCAAGATCGAAGTCAGGCTCCAAAATTTGCATGTGAGCCAAAATTTTGGAGGACGGTTGTAGCCGCTACAACACTTCTTCACCCAACATGTCCTCCCTTTATTCTTCTTTGCTGGGTAAAAGCATTGATGTTAGTAACAACATGATTAGGAAGAAGAAGAAGCAAGATAAGAAATAAGTCAACCAACCAACTATGGTTGTAAGTATTGGTAATGTGGAGGAACATTCCAACATGCATGGCAAGCCCAGATAGCCTTGCAATATTTGTAAGGGTGACGATTTCCTTATGAATTGTCCTCGTATTCGTAAGGTCTTGGAAGTATCATCACAAAATTCTTATCAACTACCGTTGATGCATTAACCAATGATTTTTAGATTTCTGGGAAAAAGGGTAAAATTAGGTTTCCTTTTAGGTTATGCAAAGGGATTCATCATAGTCACCTTGAGGCTTCATATGGATGAAGCCTGAAAATTGTTGGAAAATCTTAATGTTTCATAACAACAACTTCCAACTAGTTATCATAAACTTTCTCCCAACCCACCGTCAGTTAAAAAAGTGATTGATCTAATTCCAAGTATAGTCAATCCCACTCTTCCCATGGAGAGTGAAACACATATCATTCAGGTGTTAAAAATATTTTGGAAATTTAATTTTTGCAGAGGGGGAGAGGTCTTTGACTTTTATGAAGCTACTTTCGTGCAACGCGGAGCTAATTTCACGCACCTACCTTTGCGCACTGCGAAGCTATTTCACACACTTGGATTTCGCGCACTACGAAGCTGTTTCAGACTCAAAGCTAAACAACATAAAGTTGGAGCAACACAATAAAAACTTAGTATTGAATTCTAAAACATGAAAATACATTCACATGATGCTACAACTCATTCACTAGGTAAAAACTAAGATTTATACTGATTTACATTCACGTGAAGTAACATAGTAAAACATAGTAACTGTTGTTTTCACGTGCCCACCAAAATTTGCTCCACCATTTTATTCCCAGATATTTGCGCTCTTTTTTTCTTGCCTCTTACTCTCTAACCTATTACAAATTGACTTTTACATTCATATGTAACTCAACTTACAATTTTACATTTAATTCATGACAGAGCAAAATTACTATGATGTTGTTGTTGAGTGTGATCGAAATTGCGTAGCTATTTCTGGAGTGTGGGCAATAGTCTTTGAATGAATGCTTGCCCATATCTATTTACCGAAGTACATTGACCACTTTAAATTCCTT
Source organism: Pinus taeda (assembly GCA_000404065.3). Classification (NCBI taxonomy): domain Eukaryota; kingdom Viridiplantae; phylum Streptophyta; class Pinopsida; order Pinales; family Pinaceae; genus Pinus; species Pinus taeda. The sequence continues at coordinate 22,470 of APFE030526344.1, forward strand.
GTTGCATTTTAGAATGGTTCACGTCTGGCTTCAGTCCTTCAATCTTCAAATAGAGACACAACTTGGAAAAATATGTCTGACAAGTATGGCTGTTGTCAGGTTGTTTATTGTGGTGGTTGGAATTATTATTTCCAACACTCCCCCTTAATAACAACTGCCGCCATTGACAATTCCCAAACAGTTTCTGAGATAAACAAAACTTTCACATGCTAATGGCTTTGTGAAGATGTCAGCGAATTGTTGCTCTGACCTGCAGTGCTGCAACACAATTTCATCATTGTTAATCAACTCTCTAATAAAATGATATTTAGCCTCAATATGCTTGGTCCTCTTATGGAAGACAAAATTATTTAACAATGCAATTGCTGAGATGTTGTCGCAGAAAATAATTGTCGCACCCTCTTGGTCACGACGAAGATCCCTCAACATCCTTCTCTTCCAAACTACTTGACACACTGCTGTGGTTGCTGCGACATATTCAGGTTCTACTATTGACAGTGACACTATTGGCTTCTTCTTGAAGGCCCATGAAATGGCTCTGGAACCCAAATGAAAAACATATCCAGATATGCTCTTTCTATCATCAACAATGTCTGCCCAATCACTGTTAGTGTAACCAACTAGCTTGAAATAACTTGTTGTTGTGTACAAAATTCCATAATGTTTTTGTCCCATTGACATACCTCAGAATCCTTTTTGCTGCTTGCCAATGTGTCTCCTTGGGTGTCTCCATGAACCTTGACACCAAACTTATTGCATGCATTATATCCGGCCTAGTGGCAGTCAAATACATCAAGCTGCCTATCATGCTTTTGTATAATGTCAGATTGGCATTGCTGCTGCATTCTTCTTTGCTCAACTTCAACCCTATTACAATTGGATTTAGTGCAGACTTGTTGTTTTGCATTTTAGACCTCTCCAAAATTTCTACCACATACTTTGCTTGAGAGATAAAAATGCCATTTTCTGTTTGCTACACTTCTATGCCCAAAACGTATCTTAACAATCCCAAGTCAGACATTTCAAATTCACTCTTCATGACCTGTTTGAAATCAATGATGAGGAAATCATCATTGCTTGCAAAAATCAAGTCATTTACATATAAGACGAAAATGAGAATCTTACCTTCACTCTCTTTGATGTAGAGATTAGGCTCACCATCACATTTGTCGAAACCATTGTCCAACAAGCATTTATCTTGTTCTACCATGCGCGTGGTGCTTGTTTCAATCCATAAAGAGCTTTCCTCAATCGATACACTTTGTATTCTTGGCCTTCAATCTCATAACCAGGTGGTTTCACAACATTCACTTCCTCTTTTAGCACTCCATTCAAGAACGCTTATTTTATATCCATTTAATACACTCTCCATTTGTGTTGCGCGACAATCACCACAACTGCACACACTATCTCCATCCATGCGACTAGCACGAACTTCTCTATGTAATCTCTTCCATGCTACTGCTTGTATCCTTTTACAACTAGCCTTGCTTTGTGCCTTTCAATCTTTCCCTCAATGTTGCTTTTGGTCTTATAGACCCACATCACTCCAATGACATGTTTTCCTTTCGGAAGGCTCACTAACTCCCATGTGTCATTCCTTTATATCGCTTCTATTTATTCCTCCATTGCCACAACCCATTTTTCTTCTTTCACTGCATCTTCAAAGTGGATTGGGTCATCTACATGACAAAATAATGCAAATAAGGAATTCAGAGTTGCACCACTATCAACTTCATCTTGCTCATAAATTTCATTTAAATTTCTGAACTTTGGTCTTCTTGTGCTTACTGAAGATGGGCTTGACATGTCACTTGGTGTTCACGCTTCATGGTGTGTTTGGAGAAGTACTTGCTTGGCTACGCGAAATTTTCCTATTATTTGTTGATGCATCACTCACCGCTTGCTTTGCTGCACTTGAATAGGAGTAGAGGGAGTCACTGTTGAGGAATTACTTACTACTGTTAATTCCTCTTTTTCCTCATGTGGTATGCATGCTTTAACATTGACTGTCTTTTCTAAACTTCCATCCCATGCTTTCTCTGCTATGAACTGCACATCTCTACTGGTTATGACTTTCTTGGTTAATGGATTGTAGAGTTTGTATGCCTTGGATTCATCACTGTATCCAACAAATATGCATTTCTCCCCATTCTTGTCCAACTTCTTTCTCAACTTATCCAATCCCTGTCTCTTCAAGAACAATGTTTTGGATGCTTTTGGTTGGACATCTATTCAAGATATATGCCGCACAAGCGACAACTTTAGCCGAATAGTCATTTGGAAAATGCTTTGCCTTCAAAATACTTATTGCCATCTCCATAATGGTCTTATTCTTCGTTCCTGCCACACCATTTTGCTGCGGTGTATATCTTGTTGTAAATTGCTTGTGAATTCCATGCTCCCTGCAAAATCGAAGGAAGTCATTTGAGATGCATTCTCTACCTTTGTCAGTCCTAAGGACTTTGATGTAGTGTCCACTTTGCTTTTCAAGAAGAGCCTTGTATTGGTGAAAGCACTCAAACATTTCACTTTTCTATTTTAGGAGAAAGACCCATGTCTTCCTTGTGTATTCATCTATGAAGGTAAGTACATAGTGACTGCCACCGATTGATGGTTTTTGCATTGGCCTACGTAAATCTGAGTGGAAAATCTCCAAAGATGCCTTTGCCCTCACTGACTTTCCTGCTAGAAGTGTCTCTCTATGTTGCTTGCCTAAGATACATCCTTCACATACGCTGTGTGGTTTTTCTATGATTGGTAAACCCTTCACCATGTCCTTCCTATTCAGCAAATTCAAACCTCCAAAGTGGAGATGTCCAAATCTCAAGTGCCATAACTAGTTTTCATCTTTTACCTCTCCTTGAAAGTTTAATTGTGTGACAAGTGCCCTTTTTCTTCCATCTTTTTGTCAGTTCATAGATAGTTGTGCTTATGCACCTTCTTTTTGCAAACTTGATATTATTTTTAGGGGAAACATTCTATTGTTTGTCATTTCCTTTGCAATCAGTCGTTTTCTTAGAGGCCTATCCAAAATTGTGCACACATTATTTTTTAGACCAGGGACAAAGTAAACACTTGAGATGTACTTATTCTCCCCCTTCTTTGTTAGGATATTAACTCTTCCTTTTCCCATGACAGAGACTTTGCTATCAGTCCCTAATGTCACTTCAAATTTCACACTCTCATCTAGATCAGAAAACATTTCTATGTTTCTTGACATGTGGTTGCTACACCCTGAATCTAGATACCATATATCACTCTGTCTTTCTTGTGCGACATTACAAGCTAAAACCATGTTGTCATGATTTCAATTTTCTCTTGCAAAATTTACACTTCGTTTGTTACTAATGTCATATTGCTTCTATCTACATTCATTTGCATAATGACCATACTTTTTACAGTAATGACATTGAACATGAGATTTATCATACCTCTGACCTTGTGCTTGATTTTGGCTTGGGCCTTGAATTGGGTTTTGATTGTTGCCTCTCTCCTTGGAGCTTAAAGTGTTTCTTCTTCTACTTCTGTGTGGGGTTCTTCCTCTTCCTCTAGCATATGATCTTCCTCTGCCTCGACCTTGACCAAATGATACATGTGTCTTGAAGGCATGCTCCAATGAGGAGCTTGCTGCTCTATTCAGTCTATGTTCATGAGAAATCAGTAATGCATTAGGCTCATCCACTGAGAACTGTGAAAGATCTTCGTCTCTTCTATAGCCAAAACAATGGCCTCAAACCTGGCTAGCAAACTTCTCAAAACTTTCTCAACTATTCTTCTTTCCTCAAGTGTCTCACCATGAGACCTGATTTGAGTAACCAACCCACTTACATGTGTAAAAAATGAGTCTATATTCTTATACTCTTTCATACAAAGTGCTTCAAAACCTCTCCTCGACATTTGCAGCTTTGCTATCTTGACATTTTCCATGCCTTGGTAGGCTGTCTAGAGGGTGTCCCATGCTTGCTTGGACTTCATTGTTGCTGCAACCCTTGGTAAAATACTTTCATGAACTGCTTGGAAAATATAAAACAAGGCTTTTGAATCCTTCCTCCCGCTGTCCTTTAACACCTTTTTCTTGTTGAGATAAGGCATTGTATTTTGCTACATTTGCTGGTTCTTGAAAACCATTCTCCACCAAATCCCAAATGTCTTGAGAAGAAAGCAGGGCCTTTATTGTAATAGCCCAATAATCGTAATTTTTGCCATTAAACTGAGGTATTTGAGGATTAGTCAAGCTTTTGTTTGATGTTTCTATTTCTTAGCCTAAAAAAAAAAAAAAAAAATTCTACCTGCTGGTAAATATGCTAAACACAATCCGTGCTCAAAACAATTTTCACTGTTAGTAAAAACACTTGTTTTTACATTAACAATATTTAACCCCTCTGATACCATGTTAAAAGTATTTGGGAAATTTAATTTTCATGGAGGGGGAGAGGTCATTGACTTTCATGAAGCTACTTTTGTGCAACTAGCTTCAGGCACCTACCTTCACGCATCACAAAGCTATTTCACATACATGGATTTCGTGCACCGCAGAGCAGTTTCAGACTCAAAGATAAACAACATAAAGTTGGAGCAACAAAATAAAAACTTAGTATTGAATTCTAAAATATGAAATTACATTCACATGAGGCTGCGGCTTAGTGACCAAGTAAAAACTAAGATTTATACTGATTCACATTCATTTGGAGTAACACAGTAAAACATAGTAACTGTTGTTTTCAGACGCCCACCATAATTTTCTCCACCATTTTCTCCCCGCGCTCTTTTTTTCTTACCTCTTACTCTCTAAGCTATTACAAAATGACTTTTACATTCATATATAACTCAACATACAATTTTACATTTAATTTATGGAAAAGCAAAATTAATATGATGTTGTTGTTGAGTGTGGTCAGAATCGCACGGCTATTTATGGAGTGTGGGCAATAGTCTCTGAATGAATGCTTTCCCATATATGTTTACCAAAGTACATTCATTTATTTAGATTCTTTTTTGTGTTTCGAAATGGTTCATGTCTAGCTTCAGCCCTTCAATCTTCAAACAGAGACGCAACTTGCAAAAATACATCTGACAAGTATGGCTGCCGTCAAGCTGTTTATTGTGGTTGATGATCTATTGGTTAATCAATTGGTTAACTCAATTCCATCTTCTGTCGATCCCACTCTCCCTTTAGCTGTGCTGGTTGGTGTCTTTGTGGACTATGGGGTTTTAGTAGGAAAGGGATGAAGCTTGATGGTTGTATAAGAAAAGTGCACAGTTCACAGAAGTTGGATGAGGCTAGGTTGCTTTGGAAAATGGTTAAGTGTGAGATCAATGAAACATATGTAAACAATGATAAGACTCAACTATGATCGCACACGGACATTTAATGTCACAACTTAGACCATCCAAAATGCATAACACCTACTTTTCATGATGCAACAACATTCGTGAGTGCATGAAGTGAGTGTGAAACATGCCTATGTGATGAGAGCCACTCATATGTACACAATTCCCTTGAAGGAAATAAACATTCCCTTTGCATGACAAACAACAACCTATATGCCAAAAATGACACATGCTACATAAATATGAGAACACAGAAAACTCTTAGGTTCAAGGAGGGGAGCTTGAAATCATCAGCTTACTAATAAGTGACTAAGGATGATCGATCATAGGATTGAAGGTAGGATCTGAAGTTTTCATGCGATCCAAAATTTTGGAGGGTGGTTGTAGTCACTACAGCACTTGGTGATACACTGGTAGAACTCCAGCTTTTTGAATGGAACTTGTTTCATAAAAATAAATTCTAACCCTTTTGGAAGTATTCTTCGATTCTTTAATCATTGTGGTTTCAACATTAGCTAGATTGAATGATGTAGCACCTGCCATGTGCTTGATCAGTCAGCACATATTCCAAGACAAGTCAACTCAGTTGTTTTGATTGAGGGTGAGGGGTATATTGGTGCACAAGTAATATCACTGTCAGAGTTTAAGTTTCATGTCTAGTGTTGCTCTATTGCCAGCAAGTCTAGACAGTGCACCGACAGAGTCATGCAGGAACACAGGCATTACTTTCTTGCCAGCGAGCCTGGTCAGTTCCTCGACAACATTACTTGCATCAACTCCCTACACATGAAGCCTTTCTCTTCTTTTTCCTTATTCATTTTTCAGTTTTTTTTTAAACTGTGTGTAGGCACTTATTTATTTCATAGGAATAAGAGGGATCCAGCTTATTGAGAGCAGAAGAGGTTTTTTCCTTCAAAGAATTATGTTATGTATACCTCTGACATGGTTGTTAAGGTTTTCTTCCTCCCCTTACTCTACTTGACTGAGCTGACAAGGGTTAACCCAAAATAATTGACTAGAGTAGATGGTACTAGTTAGAGTGCAAGCATTGTGTTTTCACCAAGACTGACTCTAAACAAAACGTATTTTCCATCAAGGCATCATCTACTTAAGACAACAAGCTCTTCATAAAGAGCGAGGACAATAGAATGTTGATAGCTGTACAAGTCCTCTTAGATTTTCCCAGCTTGTTTCGAGAGTGAAATATGGTTTCACCAGAGGCTCACCTATGGGTACAAGCAAAAAAATAAAGCAAAAAGGAAAAAGAAGAAGTAAAAAAGAAAAAGAAAAACAAGTAATTAAAATAAGAAATCAAGCAAATAAACATGCAAATCAGAAAGAAAAGAAAGAAGAAAAGACTACTCCTACTCCTACGCTAAACAGTGCATGGGCCTGTACTCACGTGAAGTGATATTTCCAATGTGTCTGACCTTCACATTGGATGGCCCATGTTGGTGAAGGCATGGTTAACAAGAAATATATGCATGTAAACCAGCGAACCAGAAAGAAAATCAATGAAGATCAACATGCTCCAAGTTCTAAAACATCCTTAGAATAGAAAAAAGTGAATGCACAAAACAAACATTCTGCATACGTACCAACAACTTATGTTGTGCAAGCGTGCTCATTGTGTAAAATTCCTCGAAAGCTTGAGCGATGGGATAATGTGGTTCAAGTGCAGGAAGTGAAATCTAGGTGTTTGGTTGATCTTCAATGCAAATTAAAGAGTGATGAGGAGCCTTGGGTGTTTCGAATTTTTTTAATCAGAAGTGGAACTAACCTCAAGATAGCGAGGGCCTGACATAACCATTAGCGCAGGCTGAAGTGCCTCGACAACCTGCGGGGTTCTCACTTTGTGAATAGGTAGGTCATTGCCTAGACAGATTAATAATGAGTGAAAACTTCAACAATGTAAACTTTGAAACAAGAACTGATACAATTACCCGTTTCATAGAGGTAGCAAAAAAGTGGCCTGATTTTAAAAAGTGGTGATGTAGAATACACTTATTTTTTTTCGAAACATATTTTTGACACTTTAACTAACTGATACGATTATCCGTTTTGTAGAAGTAGCTAAAAAGTGACCCGATTTTGAAAATCGGTGATGTATAATACACTTCTTTTTTTTCGGAGCATAATTTTTGACACTTTAAATTTTCTTATCTATCAAATATAAATATATGTTTTTAAATGTTAGTGATTTTCATAGACGTGTTGATGTAACATCAAGCTTTTTTTTAGAGGGCTTATCTTTTACACTTTAAAATTTATTATGTCCATTTTTTTTTTGAAATCATGATTACTTAAGGAATTCTCAAGTTGTTTTAATTTTTTTTTTAACTGTTGATTACTTAAAAAAGCAAAGATAAAAATATATGTAAAAAATGACCAAAAAACATAAAAAATGGTAAGAAAAAAAATTATATCATAAAC
>APFE030526345.1:0-16938 GCA_000404065.3 Pinus taeda
AATCCTCCATGTGGAATCTGCTAAGGATTCCACAATATACTTCCCCTGCCCCAGGAAGAAATGCCCCTCCTCCTGCCACACCTCCAAACCCAAAAAGTAATTCATCAAGCCAATGTCCTTCATCTCAAACTTCGTCGCAAGATCTCTCTTGCAGTGCTCTATGAGTCTCTCTGCACCTGTAATGACCAAGTCATCCACATACAGCACCAGAATGAAAGGCTCCTCACCTATCACAATAAAGTAAAGGTTCGGATCTGCCTCACTCTTTGTGAAACCCATCCCCTGCAAATAAGTATCTATCCTGGAGTACCAAGCTCTTGGAGCTTGCTTCAGGCCATAAAGGGCCTTCTTCAGTCTGCACACATGGGACTCCTTCCCATGCACCTCAAAGCCCTGTGGCTGCTCAATGTACACCTCCTCCTGTATGAAGCCATTGAGAAATGCGGTCTTCACATCCATTGGTGGATCTTCCAACCCATCTCTGCTACTATCGATATAATGGAGCGAATCGAAGTATATCGAGCCACGGGAGCGAAGGTCTCCTCATAATCAACTCCCTTTACCTGGGAGAACCCTCTAGCCACAAACCTCGCTTTGAATTTCTCAATGCTGCCATCTGCAGCATGCTTTACCTTGTAAAGCCATCTGGAAGTAACCACGGACTTGCCCTCAGGCCTCGGAACCACCTTCCAAACATCATTCTTCATGATAGAAGAATACTCCTCCTGCATGGCCTCTCTCCAGACCTGCTGGCTAGCTGCCTCCTCATAGCTAGAAGGCTCAGAGTCAAGGATGCTGATAACCATCGCCATATAGCTACAAAATCTCTCAGGTGGTTACTCTCTCTGACCGGCCTCTTCGGCTCAGCAACAGATGTGGCATCTCTCAAGGTGTCCTGAAGCCACTTGGGCTTCCTCTTCCCTGAGCATGCTTCTCCCATAGGAGAATGAAACTCCTCATCCTCATCACTATCAGTAGCCTGAACTCCTGACTGTCTGTCTGCTGTCGTCCTACCTGCACCTGAACCTGTAGAAGTTGAGGTACCGTGTGAACTGTCCATCAGTGGACTCCCTAGTGAACTGCTCTATGACCTGCTCAAAGCACCACCCCTCTGGCTCGGTGAGCCACTGCTCACTGATGGACCTGACACCCTCATAGATGTACCTCCTAATCCTCCTGATCCCTGCCCACTGGATCCCTGCGACTGACTCAACTGCTGTTGAGAGTCTGGCTGATCCAGATACTCCAACTCCCGTGATCTCCTAAAGGCTCTGTCCTCCTCGAACTTCACATCCCGTCTGACAACAACTCTCCTCTGTGCAGGAATGTAAATCCGAAAGGCCTTTGAGGTCTCACTGTAGCCCACAAAGATACCCTTCTCTGCGGTGGGCTCTAGTGTGGTCCTCTTCTCCTTGGGTATATAGGAGTATGTAATGCATCCAAAGATATGAAGATGACCAATATCAAGCTTCTTCCCAGAGAAAGCCTCCTCCGGAGTCATGTGCCCCAAGGCACGATGCTGACTCCTGTTCTGCAAGTAAACAGCTGTGTTGCAGGCCTCTGCCCACAAAAACAATGGCAACCCCTGATCATGTAACATGGCTTTGGCAGCCCCTATGATGGATCTGTTCTTCCTCTCCGCAAACCCGTTCTGCTGGGGGTTGTAAGGAACAGTGAACTCCCTCCTAATGCCTGCCTCCGCACAATAGTCAACAAACTCTCCAAAGGTGTACTCTCCTCCATTGTCCGACCTCAAGGACTTGATCTTCCGACCTGTCTGTGTCTCCACAAGAGCTCTGAACTCCTGAACCGCTTGAAGACCTCACTCTTGGTCTTCAAGAAATAAATCCAGGTCCTCCTGGAGTGATCATCAATGAATAAAACATAGTACTCATATCCACTCAAAGAAACATGAGACATCCGACCGCTCACATCAGAATGAATCAAATCAAGTATCCCAGTCGCTCTGCTGTCACTGCTGGGAAAAGGGGATTTGGCAAACTTGCCCATAGCACATCCTCTGCAAGTATCAAAGTGATAAGTACTGAAATTTGGCATACCTGTAGTGATCTCCCGCAAGGTCCTCAAGGCTCCATGATACATATGTCCCATTCTGCAGTGCCAAATCTCACACAACTCAGAACTGCTAGCTCTGCTGTCGATACTACTACTCAATGCCAAAAGGGGTTGGAATGCAAACTCGTACGCCTTTGCATGGCGTTCACCTATCACTCTAGCTGACTCAGCTGGAGCGCTCCTGGGATACATCAACACCTGTCCTCCCCTGAACAGTACCTCATATCCTCTGTCCTCCAAAGCTGACAGATATGAGGTTCTTCCTCATCCCTGGCACATAAAGAACATCTGTCACTTTCAAGGGAGGTTTGGACTCCCTCTGAATTGTCAGTGTCCCCACCCCGGCTGCTCTAACAACTCTGTCATCACCGAGTACTACCTCTACATCAGTGCCACTCTCTGAAAGCTCTGAGAAGTACTCACGGACTTCTGTCATATGACGTGAAGCCCCACTGTCTACATACCAGATACCTGAAGATGCTCCGCTAATCGAGGGAAAAAGCCTGCTCCCTCTGAACCTGTATGGCAAGGTGATTCTGCACTAGAGGACTCACACAAGTGAACGCAAACTCCCGGTCAAACGAGCCTGCAAAATCCTCAATCTCTGCTGAAGGCTGCCAAACTCTGGTCCTTCCCCTTCTTCTTCCTTCTTCTCCCGGACACAACAACTGCACAGTGTCCCATCTTTTTGACATTCCAACACTTCACCTTGGAATAGTCCTTCTGTGTGTTTCTGTTTTATTTACCTTTGCCTTTGCCCCCACCACTGCTTGTGGAAGCCTGCTTCTTCCCTTTGCCTTTCTTGCCTCCTGCCACCAGTGCTACATCCTCATCCTGTTCAACTGGCTTGGCTGCCCCAAGCTGACCTTTCCTAATCTCTGTCTGAATGCAATCATCCCAAAACCTCTCCCATGTGGGAAGGGTCTCACGAGCACAAACCCCATTAGCAAAGTTCATCCATGATCGGGGGAGGCCATTTACCGCAATCCGCACCAACTCAGTGGGTGGAATGGCCTCTCCAATCGCTGCCAACTCATCTCTCACATTAGTAATCTTAGTGAGATATCCAGCGGCACTATCATTACCCATCTTAATGTTCTTCAGCTTCTCCTTCAGGACCATTTTCCGGTTCTCATTGGTACTCTGGTAGAGATTGGACAATGCTGTCCACATCTCATCGGCATTGCTCTTTCCTCTCACATCAGGAATGCAATGGTCTTTGATTCTGTCTAGAATCAACCTCTTACCCTTGTTGTTCTTTCTATTTTAAGCAGCCAACTGAGTAGCATCAGTAGACACAACAACAGGGGTCTGAGTGGTATGCACCATGATATCCCATACTTCTGTTTTCTCAAATATACTGTGCATTCTCTCCTTCCAAACGCTGTAATTTGTATGCCCATCCAACCTATCCTCCACCCTCAATCCCAATGACATCCTGCTGTCCTAAAACTGAAAAATAGCACTGCTGTAGTAAAGATAAAACCTGCTGTTTATGAAAAATCAGCTTGCTGAAATTTTCTGAGTGAAAAATCAGCAGCTGTAATTTTTCTCTTTTGCTGTCCCAAACTGCCCTTCAGCACTCAAGCTCTGATACCATGTTAAAATTTCTGTTTTCCCACCCGGTTTTCAGTTTCTCCTTATTTCTCCCATGTAGTTAAATGCCCTTTCCCATAACCATACATTCAACAATGCTGAAAAAATAAATTTGCTGAAAACACAAATTCTGGAAAATTTACAGAATGCTGGAAATTGCAGAAATAAAAATCAGCAGTAATAAACAGCCATAAAAACACATTAAAACACTGATATTTTTGGTCAACGTGACCCTGGAAAACCCCTCTACAACTCTTGGGGAAAACCAGTTTGAGAGCTCTTCTTTATTTCTGGAAAATGCCTTTTTACAGCAAGAAAATTTCAGCAAAAATTACAGCCAAATAATTTTTCCAGCAAGCAAACTTATCTGTTTTCAGCCCACAGACCACCTGGAAACTTTGCTGTACGCGCGGTACGGACCGTACGGATGTACGAACTGTACAGGCAACTGTACAGCCTGTATGGACAGACCTCGACTTTTGTGCCGAAAATCAGTTCCTCGATATTCGTGCCCAAAAATCAGTTTTTCTCAGTTTTCAGCAGAAAAATTTGCTTTTTCTGCTTGTTCTTGCTGCTGTTCTGCTTGTCTTTCTGCTATTCTGATTTTGCTGAAGAGCTGCCTGGTATGTGTGCCAAACTGCTGCCTCTTTCTCCTTCTTGTCCAGAAATCTCCCTTGCTCTCTTGCTCTCCTTCTCCCAATCTGCTCATGAAAGAATGAATGATCTTTTCCTCCTTTTCCTCCTTTAACCCAACCCTAAATGACTTTTGGGTGATCCCTAAATCCAATGGCTGAGATAGATTTAGATCGATGGCTGAGATTAAATGCACATTTAAATCTCACTTGCTATTTTTTAATTCACTCACTTTAATAAAGACCCACTTAGTCATTTATTTCCAAAGTCACTTTTTCCTTTCTAATTTTTCATTGACTTTATAAAAGTCACTTTAAAATTAGACTTAGTAACTTTATCACTTAAAGTCACTTTTAAATTAGATTTTAACTTTATAAAAACTATAAAGTCACTTTAGGAGGAAAAATTAAAATCTTTTGGACACTTTTCCCTAGGCCAAAGATCAAAGCCTAAGGGAACCACCTGTCCTTCGGCACCAAATTTCAACGTTCTCCTCAGCAAAATATGGATCTCCCTTTGAAGCTCTGCGCTACCTCTCTGTGGCACTCACTGCCTCTCTGCTATGCACTCACCGGACTAGAAAAACTTCCTTCTGGCCTTACTATCCCCGCCCCTCTCTCACTGCTTTGACTTCACTGAATCACTTCCGGCAACACACAACTGCTAATATGCAAATCGATTTCCCAGCAAAATTGAATTGCACAAGTGTTTTCTCCAATCCCCATCGAATTTATTCTTATAATCTCTCATTGAGATATCAATGACCAAGATTAAAACATAATCGATAGCTAAGATTAATTAGAACTCGATCCATGTCTTCTTCTAGAAGATTTTCACCATGACTTAATTAATACCCTTTAATTAATCAATTTTCTTAAGTTTAGACTTAGGTCCCATTAAAAAAAGATTAATTATTTTAATTAAGTCGTCTCTAGGTGGAATTTCCAGAAATGATTTTTGGGTTTTGGAGAATACATGTATTCTAGCCTCTCCACAAAATTTCGTGACTAGAACACAACTGATGCTACAAAAAATAACACTCCCTCCTAAACAGGGAAAATTCATCAACAAGCCTTAGCTTTTGTAGGAAGTACTCATACTTCCTTACATCAACTACCTGTTGTAGTTGTAGCTTCTTTAACCAACCCTCTTATTACTGAGTTTGCTCTTCCTGCAACTTCTTGAACTAGGGCTCCAAATTTGCCTCCTAATAGTTCATGATCCTGTACGCGAGGTGTTCACCATCTGCATTTTGAATTGTGTCCAACACTACTTGCTGCACTGCATTGTTTCCTGCCTTGAAGATGGTCCATCACACAGTTTCTTCAACTAACTGATTATCCTAGAACAAGGTTAGCTGATCTATTGTTTAATCTTTGAACACGACTAGGCTAACCTTTCCAATCAATATTTGTCAATCAACACAACTCCATAGGCTCAAATAATTCCACTCTCTAACTGCTTCTCATGTTCCTTCAAGATAACCGACTTTTAGGGAGGTCATACTCAACCCTCTTATCACTGATTTATCACACATCAAATGAATGAACTAGGGCTTCAAGAATCTGCGCACCTCTTTGTTGTTCATAGGATGAAAAATTTTAGGGCATCTTGTCAATTGTCCACACAATACTAAATAACCTCCCGCATTCATTGTTCTTAGTGCTTCCACAAATTTGCCCACCTATCAATGAACTTACTGGTCTAGGGCATCATCAAATCTTCCCTCTTGCTATCTCTTGGTTGCTCCAAGAATGACAGACCTAAGGCTTGAACAAACAACCCACTAACTGATCTCTACTTCTTAGGGATTCTAGGACTTCCCTCTCAATAGTAGCAAGTCTTCTCCTTGTTTACTGTACGAGGGTACAAATACTCTTGTCCAGACTCCAACCACTTAAGACAAACCTACCATCATTTTGCATTTATCAACATGAAAGATAAGACACATACGTTGAACTGAAGTCTATTCTACTCCCACAAGGTCTCGATTTTCTGACAAAAGATTGAAGTTTTTCAACTCTCTTTAGGTCACCTGCAACAACTACACGTCAACTCTAACAAAAAGCTCTGAAACTCCTTCTCTAGCTGCAGTCTAGATCCTCCTTAAAGCCTTCTCCCTTCGTTTCCTTTTGAGGACTGATATGGCACTGTTTCAAGCCTTTTGGCAAATGAGGGCCACAAGACCCTCATCCCTCTTGCAAGAATATACAGAGACTCAGCGTTATTTCTGAGGCCTGTTCCACCACTAAACTCACATCAAGACTGCCCAAAACTCTCCTCTAAGGTTCGCTCTGCTTGTTTCCAAACTGGACCTCAAGTCTAATCATAGAAAGATACTCAAACAAACTTCTTCCTTCTTTGTTGGAGCTTTGGATTTGCAACTACTTTAGATGCTCTCTTACTAAGACGAATTGCACTACGGTTGATTTTTGTAAACTAGGTTGTCTACTCCTCCCTCTTTCCACTAATTCTTACGAGGGAGTTAACTATCATTCTAAACATGTATTCGAGTTTCATTTACACATGCTAGACTATCTTCTAAGCTTTATGTTAAAAAACTGGTGCATGATACACCAGTAATCAATTTCATGATTTCTCAATAGTAAAGATCTCTATGATCTTCCTTCTACTTCTTTGAAGGTTCTTCATCCTCAACTGTTAATGCTTCAAACCTTTTTATTTTATTGTTCTTAGGGTTCTTAGGACAATCTGTTTTGTAGTGTCCAGACTCCATATTATGACGACCAAAGCACTAGACTTTGGACATGTCTTTGTTTATGTTTTTCTTCTTTTTATCAAAATTCTTCTTTGATTTAGCTGTAAAGGCTTGAGAGGTTTCATTGGAAGTTTGAGAATCGCCTCTAGCCTTCATTTTGGATTCTTCTATTGAACATTGAGCCCATAATTTTTCAAATGATGGAACTTCTTTTCTTGCACAAATATTTCTTGCAAAATTATTCCACTCCTTAGGTAAGGCATTGATTACCACTGTAATTAATTATGAATCAGATATTTTCTCACCAGTTTCTTGAAGTTGATCTTTAAATTTCGATATCTTCATGGAATAAGAACCTATAGTGTCTTGTTTTGTCATCTTTGATTGATATAGTTGAGTTCTGAAGGCTATCATGTGACCTATTGTACTAACAAAGCATAGTTTCACCAAGGTATCATAGACTTCTTTAGATGTAGATAATTTTGATACAAAAGTGATAAGGTGGCCTTTGATGGACTCAAAGAGAATTCTTTGAGCCTTAATCTCCCCTTTTTCATATTTTTCCATTTCTTGAGCATTCTCTTTATTTGGTAGTGGAACTTTCCCTTGAACAAATTTCATGACATCATTATCTCTAAGGATAGCCAAATCTCTTTTTCCATGCCTTGAAGTTGGATTCTCCTTGCTTTCCTTGCACATAAATGCCATTGAATTAAACATAATGGCTTGGAGGTGAGTTATTAATCTTCAATTATGGCTGCAAAATGATGATCTTCTTGTCTTTGCCTTGTAAGAGTGTCTCCTCTTCATTGTAGCTCTGATACCATGTTAGAAAATCAAAGGTAAAGTAGATTTTCTTACTTGGTAATGTGAAAATTCTCGAATCTAACACATCAGAAACCCCTACTACAATTACTGGTTTACAATCTCCTACTTGTTCTTTACTTTAACAAGTTATTTAATTGCATAAACATCGAAGTAAACATTATTGCAACCTTCACAAATATACAAATCATGCACTGAAATAAATAGAAACAATAACACAAGGGACACCGTATTTTTGGACAACCGTCCCTGGAAAAACCCAATTCGGGAAAACTGATGCAACATATAGAGAGTTTGTATTATTAAGCAGATTTCGTGAATCCAAATAGGGTGCCTGAAATGGCTCACCCAACAGAGAATATCCTTGGCAATAGTACCTCTATTCGGAGATAGATATTCTGGAAAATCAGCAACCGGATGATCAAACCCCATAGTGACTCCAACTGTTCCTTATGCTGGTCAGCGAAAGTTGCTCCAAGCACTGCTCTAGAATTGCGTCACTCCTCTAGGAGATGCTTCACCCTCTCTCGGCTCAGAGTCTGCTGATCTGCTCTCAGTTTGCCCCACATAATCTCCCAACGTTGCCTCTGAGGCCCAACGTCAGCCTTTACACTTCTGTGTCCTTTGCGTTAGCCCTTCTAGGGCCTGCGCTCTCTCTCTCGACACTGCATTGCCTCTCTGCTATGTATTCTTTAGCCTCAGATGAAAATCCCTTGCTGAACTGCTTCTCACTGCAACTCTGATCACCAAATCGATTTCTTTAGCAAATCTCACCCCAGAAAATCGAATTCTTTGATCACTTGGTGTGTCTCCAACTGACCCTCAAGCCTCTTATATTTTTCTTGTTGATGAATCAACGGCCAAGATTAAGTCCCTAATCAATGGCTAAGATTAGAACTGGTTTGATCCTTGTCACTTAGAACTTTCTCACCCATATTTTATTAATACACATTAATATTTTTATTTTCCTAAGTTTAGACTTAAGAACTCATTAAAAATATTAATTATTTTAATAATTCCTCATTCGGGTGGAATTTCTCCAAACGGTTTCTGGGTCTTGGAGACCTTATGTATTCTAGCCCCTCCACAAAATTTTGGAGCTAGAGAACATTCGATGCTACCCAAAATCAACACTCCCTCTTAGCGAGGAATGTGCTCTAGCAATGCTTCACCATAGAAGCATGACACTGATCCTCCGCATCGATCCTCTGTGCTGATGCTTGGCCTACTGCCCCACATCTATTGCATTGCTGCTTCCTGTACTGCTACCCATGACACTGCCACTGCCACTGCTACATCTGTACTGCAACTCCGTCTCAACATGCTGCATCATGCTACCCATAACACTGCCACTGCTAACTGCGGCACTGCAACTCAGTTACCGAGAAGTAAGTAACTGCCTTCACCCAAACACTGACATCCTGGTTAGTTTCGAAGCCTCATAATGCTGAAGCCTCCTCTGCTGCTATCATGTGCTCCCTCTGCTGCCATTGCACTGCTGCAACCTCTTTTGTGCCTCTCGCACTGCTGCAACCTCCACTGCATTGCTACAGACTTCTGCACTCTAGAATTTCCTTGCCTCACCATCACACCTTGCTCCACTCGACACTTATCATCATGCTACTGTCTTTAAGGGCTCCCGTAGCCGTATGTGATCCAAGAGTTTGGGCACCTCAAGGGTCCTGCCCTACTTCTGTAGTCCTCTCGAGTCTCGACTACAGCTCCAAGTCTCCCCACCTCTTCTCTGGAGGCACGTGAGCACTCATGGCACAATCGTCATCAATCTCGACATCCTTCTCTACCTTTGCTGGAGCAACCTTTGAGTCGGAAGCTTCTCCCTTGCCTTTCTTCTTGGGGCACTGAGAGGCATAATGTCCCAGCTCCCCATAGTTGAAGCACTTGACCTTGGAAATGTCTTTCTTCTTCCTCTTTTGTATGCCTTGTTGTCCCGCTGATGTGAGAACTACATCCTCTTCCTCCTCCTGCTTGATTCGAACTCCCTTACCGCTACTCACTGCCTCGGTCAATCTCCTGAGCTCTTCGTGTCGAAGAGCTGCCCACATCTCCTCCCAACTAGGGAGAGTCGCTCTACCCAAAATGCTTTGGAGAAATGTCTCCCACTCCTCGGAGACTGCATTTAGGGCAGTCCTGACCATGAACTTTGGATCCGGTGTAGACCCCATAGAAGTAAGATGGCTGCGAATCCCTTGCAACCTGAGAATGAATGGATCTATCTCCTCTCCTTTCTGCATCTGATATGACCTCAACTGATTCTCCAATAACATCTTCTGCTGCACAGAAGAGCCCTAGTATAAGGTGGTTAGGGTGTCGCACATCTCCTTTGTTGTTTTCTTCTCAGCAGTATGTGGTATGACATGATCCTTGACCCCGTCTAGGATCATGCATTTTGCATTTGCTTGGGCCTCCTCATACTTCTCATTTGCATCAGGGTCAACTGCGACAACTATTGTTTTCAAGGCATAGTCCTTGATGTGATGTTTATCCAGGATTTCCAGAATCCTAGCCTTCTAGATGACAAAATTGGAAGCCTCGTCCAATCTATCCTGATCCCTCAATCCGTTCACTGCCATCTCTACTCCTCTTCTCTAGACTCCCTCTGCTTGATTTCCCTCTCGGAAATCCTCCGGGCCAACTGTCGAATCACTCCTGTCTAATCCTCCTTTATCGCTGCAACCTGGATCTAGATTTCTTGGCTAGAAATCTGTCGAGGTAATGCTTCCCTCTACCTTGGTTCAGTCTCCGTAGACACTGTTCTGCACCAACAGAAACAATGTCCCACCAGCTCCACAAATCAAAATTTGCACAACTCCCTTAGTCCCAAAAACTCAAAGAATTTGAGCCCTTTAGGCTCTGCGCAATCTCTGTGTGGGCTGAATCTGCTCCTCCCAGCCAACTGCGTCAATCCTTCCTGACTCAGAAAGATGACGTGGCTCTGTGTGAGCTTGACCTTCCCTCCTCTGCCTCTGCGTTGGCCCTGATGGCTTACGCATCTACTACGTGGGCTCCTCCCAGCTATTGCGTCTTCCTCTGCCGGCTTAGAATGATGACGCAGGCACTGCGTGAGACTCTACGTCATTCTCTTTACACTGTGTCACTCCTCCTCTTGCCTCTTCAGTGCCGGAACAACACTGTCTCTCGGGACAACTGCTTCTCTGCTGCAAATTCTCAGGATTCTCTGTTGGTGTCTTCAGTAGCCTATGATCTGCAATCGCTCTGATACCATGTGAAAATTCCTGAATCTAACACATCAGAAACCCCTACTGCAATTTTTGGTTTACAATCTCCTACTTGTTCTTTATATTAACAAGTTATTTAATTGCATAAACATCAAAGTAAACACTATTGCAGCCTTCACATATATATAGATCATGCACAATAACACAAGGGACACCGTTAGTTTTGGACAATCGTCCTCGGAAAAACCCAATTCGGGAATACTGGTGCAGCATATAGAGGGTTTGTATTATTAAGTAGATTTCGTGAATACAACTAGGGTGCCAGAAATGGCTCACCCAACAGAGAATATCCTTGGCAGTAGTACCTCTATCCGGAGAGATATATTCCGATAAATCAGCAACCGAATGATAAAACCCCATAGTGACTCTGACTGTTCCTTATGCTGGTCAGCGAAAGCTACTCCAAGCACTGCTTTGGAACTGCGTCACTCCTCCAAGAGATGCATCACCCTCTCCCGGCTCAGAGTCTGCTAATCTGCTCTCAGTCTGCCCCACAGAATCTCCCCAGCACTGCCTCTGAGGCCTAGCGTCAGCCTCTAAGGCTTCTGCGTCACCTGCATCAGCCTTCTGTGTCCTCTGCGTCAACTCTTTGGCCTCTGGGTCAACCCTTCTAGGGCTTGCACTGTCTCTCCCGGCACTGCACTACCTCTCTGCTATGTATTCTTGAGCCTCGGATGAAAATCCCTGAACTGCCCCTCACTGCAACTCTGATCACCAACTCGATTTCCTTAGAAACCTCGCCCTATAAAATCGAATTCTTTGATCACTTGCTGTGTCTCCAACTGACCCTCAAGCCTCCTCTTATACTTTTCCTGTTGACGAATCAATGGCCGAGATTAAGTCCCTAACCAATGGCTAAGATTAGAACTGGCTTAATCCTCTTCACTTAGAACTTTCTCACCCATATTTTATCAATACACATTAATATTTTTATTTTCCTAAGTTTAGATTTAGGAACTCATTAAAAATATTAATTATTTTAATAGATCCTCATCCAGGTGGAATTTCTCCAAACGATTTCTGGGTCTTGGAGATCTTATGTATTCTGGCCCCTCTACAAAATTTTGGAGCTAGAGCACATCCGATGCTACCCAAACTCAACAGGTAATTACTTGTGAGAGTTAATCTTCTTTTCTTTTGTTATCTATTGTTTCTTTTTCACCAAGCAATTACACAAACTATTCTTCCAAGATCACAAAGAAGTAAGAGACATATAAAGTTAGGCTTTCAGGCTAGGGCAAAACCCCTCAAAAGGGGAAAACCCAACAATCTTCTTCTTATTGAATCAATTCAAAATAATATATCCAACCCACGACCAAAGATTTACTTAAAGGTTCCACGTTAGCCCTCCCCTCAAGTCCAAGTCCAATATAGTCATCCTTCGTTCTGCTCAAAATATAGTCAACCTTATTCAGGCTTTACTTTAGCTACCAAGGTATCGGCCTTGTCACAAACTCCAAAAAACTTAGATTTTCGGCCTTGACAAAAACTGTAGCATACTTCAGATCTTCTCGGCCCTGTCACAGAACTTCAAGATACTCACACTTGTGACTGTAGTGAATCAAAATTAGGGTTTAGTGATCTTGTTCTTTTACCGTCTTTGTTTCTTCTGAACTTCGACTTATTCTTCCTTCTTATGATCACAAAATTTGACTTGTCTTGTTCAGAACTTCATAGACCCAATAGGTCGAAGTTTCACTTATATAGATAGTTGTTCATGAGGTATCAAACAACCACACATGCCAACGTTGACTGAGAGAGGCCGACTTGAACCTTTTGATTCCTTTAAACAAAAATGAAATCCTTTTCTTTTTCTTACAAAATGTCAAAAGTGACATGACTCAATAACAAATGACTTTGACTCTTTTTGACTTTTAAAGCATGAAAAACATGCTTGGATAAGAATAGAATTAAAAAACAAATTTATTAATAGCTTTTCTTTCATTATGAAGACCGACACTAGTTGCATTTTTCCAACACATGAAGCTCTAGAAAAGCCTAGTAATTCCAAAGAAAGAGAGATAAAGTACAAAGGAATATATGAGAGGAAGACTAGTGTGCTTCTCCTAGTCACGTCTCTAACACAAGAGTGACAATGAATAAAATGACCCTCATCTCCAACTTCTTCACAAGAGTAAACCCTAGTATCTCACAAGATCAAGCTCCCAACAAAGTTGTCTACTTTCTCTTGCGTAACTTCTCTTAGGGTTTTCTCATGAATGCTAGTGACTTTACAAAAATACAAGTACAAAGAAAAAGGTACAAGGATAATCATAACAAAAGGGCCCTCTCCTTCCTCTCTTTATATATGAGAGGTAAGGGAGGCCAATAATACATATGTGAGCCTATGCCCTTACAAGCAACCTATAAGCCACATGTCAGATCATACATGTGGAGCACTACACTACTACACTTCAAGGGTACGCATCTCAAGATTCAAGGTGATGTGATCTCCAAGCAAGGCTCCAATGCAAGGGTGCTTCTTGAGATGTGTGCAAAGGTCTTCCTACAATACTCCAATGAATCTCAAAAGTCATTTGCTCCACTACATCCACTTAACTTGCATGAACACTGTTGCAACTTGTTAGCACTAATTTTTATGCTTTAACAACTGATATGATATTTTAAAAATAGCTGCAAAAATCAGTGAATATATAGGAGAATCTGCCTTATGTGTCACTGGCAAATCCTATTCTCCGTTTGGGTTGGTGCTTGCCAACATCAAGGTGGTGTCCCTAATGATTATATCTGCTTCTCTATCTTGTAAATCTGCAATAAAAGACTCCAAAAAAAGAAAGGTAAAGGCTGATTGACCAGCAAATTAGTGGCCAAATAATTATGTGAAAATTCTTAAATTATATATGTGGAACAATACTTCACAAATCAAACTCTAATATGGAAAGATAAAGTAAGAAAGAAAGTGTATCTAAGTGGCAAATCGCCCAAATAAAAGCTAAGAAATCTTAATAATTTATGCAAGATAACATTGAATCATGATCCTTAAACTGCCATGAATATTCCACTGGACAATTCGCCACAACAAATCTACTAAAATACATTAGAAAATCTGAAATCCACACTATGAGGGTTTATTTCTTCTTAGATTTCTAGATTTGTTACTATTTACTGCGTATGCATGCAAACTGTGATTATGTAGAAACTAGAGAACAACAAAATAAAACTCAAATCACAAATTAACATGAGATATAACTTGGGAAACTCTTTTGGGAGGAAACGTAGTTGGAAGGGAAGCCTGCTCCGCTTTCTTTCTCTAAATGGAAAATGGATTGCAAGTACAAAGAAGTGAGGCCTGTGGTTCATGGGATACCATAATGCACAAACCCTTTATATTTGCTCTCTTCCTATCCATTCTTGGCTACTCTGCTCATCTATGGAACAAAATGCACTTGAATAGAATGAAACCCCTTTTCCTCCTAGTGGCCTAGTTATAACACAACCCGATAACCTACTATTGGTTAAGTTTGACTTCATCTCTTAACTAGAGATACAATATGGACTCTTCTAGGGTCTTCATCATGATCACATGGCTAGCTCATTTTTCATGAATAATGGGAGTTGATGTGGCATCCTCTCGAATTAGGGTGGTCAAAACATGAAATTCAACATCTGAGTGGCATAAATTTTGTATGCGAATTCTGATTGAGACAATTCATGCATCGTTGGAAAGGTATATGTGTGTAGAATAGTGCTAAAAGGTGCATCTCTCGAGCGGCAAAGTTTTAACCCGAAAAAATTCCATTTGATGCCTCAAACTGTTTTTGGAAGGTTTCAAACCGCAATTTTCCAAACTGAGAGCCACTAGTAAAAATGGTCTTGTGATCTGATTCCTCCACTTTTTCCACCCTGAAAGCATCAAGATGGATGGAAAACGATATAATAATCCAATTTGGATCACATCAAAACAAATCAGAATGAGTGGATCAAAATTGAGTTTTATTCCACAATGGCCAAATGGATGGTTGCACCAAGATGATTATTACAGAACTTGAGACAATGATACCGAGATACAACATATCAAGAACTAGAGAAGCGAGAGAGAGGGAGAGAGAGAGAGAGAGAGATGAAATAATGGAGAGAATATAGTGAGGCACTTGTGCTTTCTCAAAATAATTCCACTTGGAAAGATGGCTTTCCACTTGCTTAAATAATAATTACTTGACTAATTCGACCTAAGATTAGGAAAGGCTGAATTGCTATTATTGAGTCTTTGTTCACTTGGGTGGAGAAAAGTTTGAGTTAACAAACCTTGTCTTGGGGTTAACGTGAGATAAACATTAGCTCTTGATAAATTTAGCACTTGAGTGTTTTTTTCCTTTTTTAGGCAATTTGTCCTCCATAGCAATTCAAGCCACCTTATTTTTCCATTTTTATTTTTTTTTCAACTTTAGAATTTAGTGAGCCTTCTTTTCTGGCCGAGAAATTTAAGCAACCTAGTTTCTCTCTTGCATGACATTAAAAATGTTTTTCCCTTTATTTTTAAATTTTTCCTTTTTGCCACTTGAGTTAAGAGGTTGAATTTGTGGAGGAAAAATAGAGAATTTCTAGGAAAATGTGAGATCATGGAGGAGAAAAATTAGGGGAACGATTGGAGGGAAATTAAGAGAGATTTTAGGGAAGGGAAAACACATCATGAGAGAGCAAATATTGGGGGGGGAATAAATTTGCTCAAGTTCCATGTCAATAATGACTCGTCCAATTCTAAGTCACATGTGTATCTGAAATTGTTGCCACGTATCCACCCCATAGGCTACCACCTCATGCTACTAAAAGTAGACATACCTAAAAAGGCACTGCTAAAAATAGTATACGTCCACATGTCCACAATATTATACTTATTAGTCTCAAAATTCAATGGGGAACTGAGATCTGTTGTTAGCATTGCCATAATGGGATTGCTAAAAATAGAAAGTTCTCAGAATTGTAGACTTAGAATTTAGTGGGGAGTCTGAACATGTAATCATTGGTGCCTAGCTTTGACTGCTAAAAATAGAAACTTCTCAGATTTGGACGAGAACAACATCATTGGGTTCAAAACATAGTGGGAAACTTGGATGTGTGATTAAACCTAACATGCAACCATTGCTAAAAATAGGAAGTGCTCAAAATCACATGTAAGTATACTTATGGGTTCGTCTTTTAGTAAGAAATCCAAATTTGCGATTACCACAACATGTAAGCATTGCTAAAAATAGAAAGTGCTTTCATATCACCTAGAAGTAGCTCATTGGACTTAGAATCTCACAAGGATTCTAAATATATCATTATCTATGACATGTGAGCCTTTAGACGTAACTTGCTAAAAATAATACATGCCATGCATGTTGCTTAGAAAGGCTTCACTAGAATATTGAGTTCATAAGGAATCCGAATATGTGATCCATACCATTGTACCATCCTTGGAACTCCCTCTCCTAGAAAGTAGGGAACTTGCTAAAAGTAACAACTCTCTCAAAACCGTGCAAAAAAGGTGTCTCAATCATCACTATATCAATCTTGTGACTAGTAATGCTAGGAACCTTCCCTATTCTGTATCCATATCAATTTGCGAACCTCTAGCTGAATGAAAGGTGTTGTTCCAAGCCCTCTGAATTTGTAAAGGGAAAATTTAGGGGTTAACAATGGCAACTCAAGGGGCGGAATCCCCCTGTGGGATATCTATAACCCAATTATCTCTGCTTACTTGTATGAATGTTACCATTTATCCATCAACATTGTAGACTAGAATATGTGCCTATATCTAAGTTGCACGAAACGGGGAAACGGGGAAACGAGACGAAACGCGGAAGCGAAACGAAACGCGACCTCCCCAAA